>OX328011.1:2675119-2804592 GCA_946811545.1 Netelia fuscicornis | reverse complement strand
TCGTTGTGAATGGTTTTCATGAAGAATAGCTTATATGTGCGCGGCTTGGCTCTCCCGCGATGCACACATACAACGACCATTAACCCACCTCCCGTCATTAAATCATCGTTGCTGTCATCGTCTTCGTTATCCACGTTCTTCCAGAGATCCCTCTTTCTCTCTTTCTCCCCCCCCCCCCCCCGTCTTTTGCCGCCACCCTTGATCTCTTTCTCTCTCTCTCTCTCTCTGACTCTCTCTTACCCTCTCTACTATCGATATAATATAACATAATATAATGTAATATAATATAATATAATATATTATAATATGGTATAATATAATATAATATGATATAATATAATATGGCATCATATAATATAATATAATATGGCATCATATAATATAATATAATATGGCATCATATAATATAATATAATATGATATAATATAATATAATATGGCATCATATAATATAATATAATATGATATAATATAATATAATATGATATAATATAATATAATATGATATAATATAATATAATATGATATAATATAATATAATATAATATAATATAATATAATATAATATAATATAATATAATATAATATAATATAATATAATATAATATAATATAATATAATATAATATAATATAATATAATATAATATAATATAATATAATATAATATAATATAATATAATATAATATAATATAATATAATATAATATAATATAATATAATATAATATAATATAATATAATATAATATAATATAATATAATATAATATAATATAATATAATATAATATAATATAATATAATATAATATAATATAATATAATATAATATAATATAATATAATATAATATAATATAATATAATATAATATAATATAATATAATATACTACACTATAATATAATATAATATAACATAATATAATATAATATAACAATATACTAATATAATAATATATATTTGATCGCTGGTGATGTTGCTTCTTTCTCTCTCTCTTTCTGTTTCTCACTCGTTATATATACGAGATCCATTTGTATCGCACCGTTTAATGCGACCATGAGAAGCCATGGTATAACCCTAACGCTGATAAATGACGTTCGCTCGAGCCAAGACAAATGTGACGATAAAAAAATCAAATCAAAATACAAATAAATCGATAACGATAATAACGATAATTAATTTCTTGTGCTTCCCGAGACGAGTCTGGAGCGCACGAAACGACGGACAAGTAATAAAAAAAAAAATTTAAGTTGAAACAAACGAAAAGATCGAAAAAATTGATCGGAAAAAGAAAATGACAATTTTTTGACTACGTACTTCCGGTTACTGAACGATAATTTAGAAAAAAAGAACGCTAAAATGATGAGAATTGCTAGTCGGACAGATCGAGACAAAAGAAATCTCATATACGAAATAAATTCCCGACGATACGAATTAAATTTTTAATCCAAATCGCCTCGATCTTTTGCCTCTCAGCGAGATTTTCAAATCCGGTAAGTAATGAAATTTGTCATCGGCTTCATTAAAATAATAGAAAAAGAAAAAAAACAAAGAAGAACAACAAAATAGACAACACACACACACACACACACGCACACGTTTTCCTCGTAAAAGCGACGCGAGCCTGTAATATATTAAATCGAAAAAAAGGGTACAAAATAAATAAAACGATCTTATGGACCGGCAAAATACGTAGCTCGAGTTCGTGAGAGGTACGACGGGATTTTTTTTCTGGTCATCTGGTCGTTCGAGACAAGGTGAGAGCGAGAAAGAAGAAGAAAAAGAGAGAGGGTTAGAAAATGAAAAGGAAGAGGGGGTGGGGTGAGGTGGGGGGGGGGGGGGTAGAGCTGTCTAAACTTTAAGGCCTTCTTCGCACTCGACGAGTATCCATGTATCCACATGGTCCACGAACGGAGAAGACAGAGAGGGAGAGAGAAAGCACGTGTGGCGTTTACCACTATAGCAAACAAATATATATATATATATATATACATCGTCCTCATAATACAGGTATAGATCGAGTCGAGGCGTACTCTCCGCGGGGGGTACGTCACTGTCCCTCGATATGCTGCTGAGTGTGATGCCGAGACCAGGTTCTCCAATATACAGATGGAGCCCGTCTTCGGGGTCTCAGCGCGGGCCTGCCGGTCACCGCATTCCATCCCTTCTCATATATATATGTACACATTTGAATATATAAATACATATCTGTATATATTTTATTCCTTTTTTTTCTATCATCTCTCGGTCGTCTCGTTCATGCAGAAGACCAAGAGAAGAGAGGGGGAGAGAGCGAGAGACGGAGAGAGGGAGAGGATAAAGTCGAAGGAGATACTCCGACACTCTCGTACGGGGTATCATCGTAGTTGCGCTATGTGGGCATCGGCTTTTACCCACTCCAAGGGAGATAAGCATCGCGTTCACTCACGAGAGATGAGAGAGATGAGAGGGAGAGAGAGAGAGAGAGGGAGAGCTGCTGTTGCTGCTGCAGCTTCTGGCTCCAGCTGGATAGCGCACTTAGAAATATCCATACGAGAAGGAAGAGAGTGAGAGTTAGAAGAAAGAGAGAGAGAGAGAGAGAGAGAGAGAGAGAGAGAGAGAGAGAGAGAGGGAGAGAGATAGAGATAGAGAGTTGAGAAAGAGGCGAGATGAAGAGTGAGAGGTGGGGATATAAGAGAGACCCCACTGAGCGAGAGGCTGCACCGCGGTGGGTATTCCGGGTACAACCTGCCACTCGTCAGCCCACCCTCGTAAGCACGAGATCGAGATCCATGCTATATTCCTCTCGTCCTCTTTCCAACGGGATGGCTGTTGACTAGCGGAGAAAGAGACGAAGGGTCTTGCGCTCGCGTCTCTTCTTGATTCTCTCCTTACTCCCTATATATAACTATAAATATATAAATATATGCATATATATGTGTGTGCGTATGTATATGTGAATATTGTGCGATGATGCTCGGCTCTCAGACCTCTCATCTTCACGCCATACTCTTTATATATATATATATATATATATGTTATGATATAATATAATATAATATAATATAATATAATATAATATAATATAATATAATATAATATAATATAATATAATATAATATAATATAATATAATATAATATAATATAATATAATATAATATAATATAATATAATATAATATAATATAATATAATATAATATAACATAATATAATATAATATAATATAATATAATATAATATAATATAATATAATATAATATAATATAATATAATATAATATAATATAATATAATATAATATAATATAATATAATATAATATAATATAATATAATATAATATAATATAATATAATATAATATAATATAATATAATATAATATAATATAATATAATATAATATAATATAATATAATATAATATAATATAATATAATATAATAATATATAGGTATTGGATCGCTGACGATGTTACTTCTTATGCGTTTTATACGCTATGGATTCATATACATAAGATCGGTGAAGCGCGCGCGAGAATGCACGATCGTGGCTCTGATATAAAATGAAATAAAAAGTCGCCTGAGGCGTGCCTGACGTATTCTAATAGGTCCGAGAGCTTTTGCGTTGGCTACTCATCTCTTTCTTGCTCTCTCTCTCTCTCTGTCGTTCAGTTTCTATTTTTGTCTCTCTTCCAATTTTTTTACTTCCGACACTCACATCGGTCGGGTCGCGACGAATATGTTTCTATTGTCATTTTTCGAAGGCTTTTGTAACGATCAATTTTAACAATTTGTAGAACGGAAGAGAATTTAGTACGAGATGAAAAAAAAGGAAATTTCTCTATTTTGAACTTTTGGCGGGAAAATTATAACAAATTTTCAAATGCATTAATACATTCGTTATCGAGAATGAATTTTCGATCTCGGAGTCGCCTTGTAAAACAATTTTTCAAAGAAAATAAAAAGGCGCGAAATGTCGAAAATTTGAATTTTCCTTTCGTTCCAAAGAATTTCATACATCAAAAAACAAAAATTCTCCCCACAATCCAATTGCAATATAAACTTTGCTAATTTTTCTACAAAATGTCCGTTCGAAAAATGGAAAAATTACATATTTATGTTTTTTTTCCATCGAACCTCGATTGGTCCATCTCCATTCGAATATCGCTCGGTAAACCTGATATCTCGAATTATCCCCTACAGACACTCGAATCTTTGATTCGTTTGTATATTTGCACAAGAGAATGAGAGAGCAAAAGAGACAGAGGAAGCTAACAAGACGGATCAGCATAGCGAGAGAGAGAGAGAGAGACAGAGAGAAAGAGAGAAAGCGCGGATACATACGCCTGGTTGGTCATGGCGCGCTCTCGGGAGGTCTCTCATCCCCGAGCGAAGCAAATTTCAACTCTCTGTATACCAAGAGGCGCACCGTACGATTCCTTTCGTCCTTTTCCGACGCGTCGAGTCTGAAGTGAAAGACAGAGAGAGAGAGTTCGAGATAAAGAGAGAGAAAGAGAGATAAACGTGGGGTGGGAGAAAAAGAGAGGGAGGAGGAGGAGGAGGGAGGAGCGGAACCAAACCAGCAGCGAAGCAGCAGGCAAAAACTCTGCATACATTAATAATTTCCAGGAGCCGCAGTCACTCGAGACTCTCGAGAATTAATTCTCAGGTTTAACTGCCGTTCTTCTTTCCTCTTCTCCCCTCTCCTTTTCTCTCATCTTCTGCCTCCTCCTCCTCCTCCTGCCTCAAAGTCCACTCATACTCGATGCGAATTTTTATTACCTTTTTGTATCATCGAAGATTTTCGCGAATTGCACAGGGCTATTTTTCCATCACGTGAGATCATTCGTGGAATGGACCAGGAATTTTACGACGACGAGAATAAGGAGGGGGCAAGGAGGTGGAGGGAGAAAAAAAATATTTTAAATTACACCGGGGGTATCTTAATTCGTGAATAAAATAAATTTTGGAACTGTCTGATTAATAAAAATGAAATATCGTACGAGCTTTTGTTTATTATTGTTACTGGAATATACAAAGATTGACTCGAATCGATCTAAATTTATTATTGTTTAAAGAGCAATTAGTTATGAGGGTCGTTGACCTGGAAACAAAGATACAATGAATGGTAATAAATTTTTTTTTATTTTTTCGAATATTAATGAATTAATTAATGAATTTTTGAAATTGTTAATTAGATAAAACTCGTTGTTACTGGAATATACAAAGATTGGCTCGAATCGATCTGAATTCATCGATCGTTCGTAAAAATAGTTTTTTTTTAAAACATATTTCAAAAATTCATTAATTAATTCATTAATATTCTAAAAAATATTAAAAATTCATACTATTCGGGTAATAAATTTTTTATATTTTACCATTCGGGCTATTTTTTAGAATATCAATGAATTAATTAATGAATTTTTGAAATTTTTAATTAAATAAAACTCGTTGTTACTGGAATATTCAAAGATTGGCTCGAATCGATCTAAATTTATTATTGTTTAAAGAACAATTATTTATGAGGGTCGTTGACCTGGAAACCAAGATAGAACGAATGGTAATAATTTTTTTTTATTTTTTAGATTATTAATGAATTAATTATTAATGAATTATTAATGAATATTAATGAATTTTTGAAATTATTAATTAAATAAAACTCGTTGTTACTGGAATATTCAAAGATTCGCTCGAATCGATCTAAATTTATTATTGTTTAAAGAACAATTATTTATGAGGGTCGTTGACCTGGAAACCAAGATACAACGAATGGTAATAATTTTTTTTTATTTTTAGGATTATTAATGAATTAATTATTAATGAATTATTAATGAATATTAATGAATTTTTGAAATTTTTAATTAAATAAAACTCGTTGTTACTGGAATATTCAAAGATTGGCACGAATCGATCTGAATTCATCGATCGTTCGTAAAAATTGTTTTTTTTTAAACGCATTTCGTTCTTCGATTCACGTCGGCAGCTTTTTCCAACCGAGAGTGTGTCGAGACGAGGGAAAAGGCTAGGCTCTCGCTCTCTCTCTTTCTTTTTTCCACCTCACTTTCATTCACGCATGATTCACTTCTACACGAAGAATGAAAGGAGCTGGGAGATGAGGAGGCGCGATCGAAAAGTTGTAGAATAAAAAAAAATTGATTTTTTTTTTTTTTTACGAAAGGAAAAAAAACAAAGACAGAAGGAAGGAGAGAAAAAGCTGAGAGGACCGACGAATGAAAAGTCGTTGAGAATGACTTGACGCGAGATGTATAACTATAGGGGCGAGCCCTCTTCGCTCTATACGTTACAATGTCGCGTCTATAGATATAGCGAGAACGTCTTGTAAAGAAACAAGATTAAAAACTGAAATATGTGATACGCGCTCCTGCTGTTACTGGATCTCACAGAGGTCGTGAACGGGACTACCTGCTGCACGAGAATTGAGAAACAATCCACCGGGTTATAATTTAGTCCGTAGAATTTTTTATAGAATTTTGTATTCGTTGTTATTATTAGTATTGTGATTATTTTATTTTTTTATATTAGGAAAGATTTTGTTGGGGGTTGGCAAAGGCAAGAATATTTGATAATTATTTTGATCAATTAAATTTAATTCAAAAGCAATTAAAATTTGGGTTTAATTTAGTTCGTGGAATTTTTTATGCAGATTTGTATTCGTTATTATTATTATTGTTACTGTGGTTATTTTATTTTTTTATATTAGGAAAGATTTTGTTGCAGGTTGGTAAAGGCAAGCATATTTGATAATTAATTTTGATTAATTAAATTTAATTCAAAAGCTATTAAAATTTGGGTTTAATTTAGTTCGTGGAATTTTTTATGCAGATTTGTATTCGTTATTATTATTATTGTTACTGTGGTTATTTTATTTTTTTATATTAGGAAAGATTCTGTTGGAGGTTGGTAAAGGCAAGAATATTTGATAATTATTTTGATGAGTTAATTTTAATTCAAAAGCAATTAAAATTCGGGTTATAACTTAGATCGCGGAATTTTTTATAGAATTTTGTATTCGTTATTATTATTATTATTGTTATTGTGATTATTTTATTTTTTTTATATTAGGAAAGATTCTGGTAAAGGCAAGAATATTTGATAATTAATTTTGATCAATTAAATGTAATTCAAAACGATTAAAATTCGGGTTATAATTTAGTTCGTGGAATTTTGTATACAATTTTGTATTCGTTGTTATTATTATTATTGTGATTGTTTTATTTTTTTATATTGTGAAACATTTTGTTGGAGCGTGGTAAAGGCAAGAATATTTGATAATTAACTTTGATCAATTAAATTTAATTCAAAAGCAATTAAAATTCGGGTTTAATTTAGTTCGTGGAATTTTGTATGCAGTTTTGTATTTGTTATTATTATTATTATAATTATTGTGATTATGTTATTTTTTTATATTAGGAAAGATTTTGTTGGAGCTTGCTGGAAGGAAGAACATTTGATAATTAATTCTAAACAATTAAATTTAATTCAAAATAAATTACATTTTGGGTTATAATTTAGTTCGTGGAATTTTTTATGCAATTTTGTATTCGTTGTTATTATTATTATTATTATTATTTTTTTATGTAAGGAAAGATTTTGTCGGAGCTGGCGAGAGGTAATAATATTTAATAATTAATTTTAATCAATTAAATTTAATCGAATTTCATTGATCGACGATTTATGGAAAATGTTTTTCATAAAATTTTTTTATTTTTGTGAATTTAAATAAATTCGTATTTCTTTTCACGCACGGTCGCTCGTCATTATCGACAGATTTGAAACAGGTGCGGAGGGTAATAATGCGGGAGAGAAGACACGAGAGAAAAGGGAGAGAGAAAGAGAGAGAGAGAGAGAGAGAGAGAGAGAGAGAGAGAGAGAGAGAGAGAGAGAGCCAGCGAGATAAAGGTGTATATATATTTCGTCGAGTGAGCTGCGGAGTGCACGTCGACGTTCGTACGTGCTGGGTCACCTCCCCTCTCCTCGTGCGAGAAGCTGGCGGTGCCGCTGGGGCAATAATTCCGGCGTTATATCACCTATCGACCTAAGTATTAGGCGGCGAGCTACATAATGACGTGTATCAGCGAACCGCGACCGTATGTGAAATCGACGAACGTTCGGTGTATGCGCGCGCATGCCTCGCGTCTGTGTGCGCATGCGCGCGCGTGAGTGTGGATGCGCGCGCATGCTTGGCGCGTCTATATGCGCAGGCGCGCGCGCTAGTGTGGATGCGCGCGCACACACCGCGCAGGCGCGCCCGGCCGAGTCCGGGTGCGCGCGCATACTGCCTGCGTCTATGCGCAGCCGCGCGTGACTGTGAGAGTGCGCGAGTGTCTTACAGGCGTCGGTGTGTCCGGAACGGTTCGATTTCGCGACGCGATGGGGCTATTTCTACGGCGTTCGCGAAGTGAAACGCGCGCGGGGCCGATTACACGCTATTGGGAACTAATTCGAATCAATTTACTTTGGAGGTGGCGGTGCCCTGCGCCCTATCGTCGCGCCTACCGGGAAACCCTATTTCGCAATCGATATTTACGCACGCATTTGTCCACGTCCGTATGCTCACCGAATTTTTACCTTTCGTACTCTTTTCCTTCATCCTTAAAAAAAAAACCCTAATCGACAGAAAGTCTAAAAACTCGACTTAAAAATCAATTTTTCATATTAAAAATCATTTTTATTGTTTATGTCAATCTCAAATTAAAAATTAACTTTTTTTTTTAAATTACAAACGAGTACAAAGCTCGAGTTCGTTTTGAAATTATCCAAAAATTTCCATCATCCAATTTCTCCCAAATATCCAACTTTCTCCAAAGCCTGGTGGCAAATTTTTCGAAAACCTCGCAATGACATTACTCCGATTCGTCTCGTCGCTCGTTTCGTTCCCTCTTCGCCTTAACTCCTCTCGTATACGAGATCAACCCCATAAATCTCTACGATCGAATAATTTAACGGCTACAAATCGCGTTTTCTATTGTCCCGAGAGTTTGATCTCGTCGAAGTTATCTCGCACGCGTTTTGTATCGCGAAATGCTTTCTCGTTTTTTATTTTCTTTGGCACGCGCGTTAAGTCGTTCGGAGATTTTTCAGATCCACCGTGTTTAATTCGTCAATGGGGTGTGTATCTGTAATTTTTCACAAACTAGCCCCCCCCCCCCCCCCCCTATATACAGGGTGATCCAAGCAACGTGTACATCGTTATAACTTCCAAAGTATGCGTTGCACGAAATATTGTTATATACAAAAGTTACATGGTTTAAGGGGTTGCACTACGTAGTGAATAAATTTTTTTTTTATAAGAATTTCGAAGATTCGAAGGACAACTTTGTTTTTTTTTTATGTAAAGAAAATTTGCAAATAATAATGTGAAATTACTCGTTAGCTATAAGGTTTAGGTTCAATAAAGATTCATAATTTCTAACCCAAAATTCGATTCTCTTCCACATTTTGCTATTAAATATATAGCGTTCTATTAAAAAAAAAAAAACAAAATTGTCCCTCGAATCTTCGAAACGCCTCGACTTATAAAAAAATTCTTTTAAACCATGTAACTTTGGTATATAACAATTTTTCATGCAACACATATTTTAGAAGTTATAGCGGTGCACACGTTGCGTGGAGCACCCTGTATATATAAATATACAGGGTCCCAGAAGAGATCGTGAAAATCTCTTTTGCACGCGGCTTTCGTACGTAACGACGATAATAAATCGAGGGTGGGGGTGAGACTTTGCTGCATTTTAGTCGGCTAGATATATTTTCGCAGGGGCACAAACTTAAGGGGTTCGGCACTCTCTCTCTCTCTCTCTCTCTCTCTCTCTCTCTCTCTCTCTCTCTCTCTCTCGATCTCGTCGAGTTCTAAACAATTTAATTCTCCACGGGGATTGACGTGAGTCTCTCGGATTTCGTACGCAAACGCTAATATGACCCCCCCCCCCCCCCCCCCCCTTCACTCGCCCTTCGGCACTTCGATGCATCGCGCGCTACCCCCATATATCGCTGCTACCCCCTACGTTGCCACTCATGCGTACCATATCGAGCAAAAGCCAGCACCCCCTGCCCCTCCACCCATCGTTTCAACCCGTAAATCAGGGTTTTAAGCCTAAGCGGGTATAATTTGTCGTACAGTTTTGACCGTAAACAGTTTAATCGCACCGCGACCACTGCGTAGATCGAGAGAGCAACGTTGTCAAAACAGTGGGATTATTCGTAGATAACCCACTGCTTCCATCTCCTGCCCCCTCCCTTCTGTTAGGGGATGTTTTTGTTCTCCTTGATTTTCTTCGATTCACATCGATTCGTAAATAAACATTTGAATTCGTAGACCATTTTTCTTAACCTGTACGAGTTCGAGGACATTTTTTTTTGTTAGCGGGGGGCAAAATAGTGGGATTTTTCGCGGATAACCCACTGCCCCCTGCCTCCTCCCTTCTATTAGGGGATGTTTTCATTCCCTTGATTTTTCTTCTCATCGAGAATTACTTAAAAAAACTTCTTTTCTGTTTTTCTCTTTGCCATCGATATAATTATCGTCGATAACGTTATAAATTAATTGAACGATTCATAAATAAACATTTGGATTCGTAGACCATTTTTCTCAACCTGTACGAGTTCGAGGCCATTTTTTTTGTTACCCGGGAGACACTCGGTATATCGTAAAATCGTTGAAGAAAGAAAGAAAGAAGAAGGGGCGAGGGAGGGTGGTGAGGAGGCAGAGTGTGGGAGAGGGAGAAGGAGGGGGGGGGGTGCAAGGTAGGGTCGGTGGACAAATGGCTCGGGTAGCTAACTTGTCGTGAGTTTTTGCAACTTTTTTAAAGCCCCGACGGAGGGAACTAATATCAAGTTTACCGCGCGGCGGCACGACGAGATGGTTGCGGTATGAGAATGTTCTCTGGAGAGGGAAGGAGGAGGGTGGGAGCGAGGCGAAGGGGCGGGGGGAGGGGAAGAGGAGGAGGAGGCAGGGTGGTGGAGAAACGAGCGAAACCGAGGGTGAGGACGTAGAGGGGTGGGAGTGAGCCAGTGGGGGTGGGGGGTTGAAGGCGTATAAAGCCAGAGATGTGGCGCTTATTGGACCCTACCAACGTAATAACGACGATGCAAACGGAATTAATTTACGAGAAGCCTCGACGGGAGGATCAGCGTAGGGCTATGGAGACACACGTACGAGCCAGGACGATAGAGAGAGAGAGAGAGAGAGAGAGAGAGAGAGAGAGAGAGAGAGAGAGAGAGAGAGAGGCGGAGAGGCGCAGGCACGCCGCGTCGAGGAGTTGAGTATTGAGCAGCACTTTATATATATATGTGGGTATGTAGCTAGAATTAAATACGGGAAATATGGCCCAGTCTGAGAAAATGGAACAACAAGTTTTCTTGTATATAAATAAAAATATTTGAGAAAATGAAAATTTCTGAATTAGATGAAATTAGTCGCTCTTTTATGTCAGAATGTTTATTGAAAAATTGAGAAATAAATATTTTGGGATTCTTGTAACTTTGGGGATTGTCGATTTTTTTTTCTAAGAAAATTTTGTTATCTGTTTTTCCTATTTTCAGCCTGTATACACGTATACAATATGGCTTGAATAAAATATGGGAAATATGGCCCAGTCAGCTGAAATGGAACAGCAAGATTTTCCCTAAATATTTTACAATGACAATTCCTCCATTCGATGAAATTATTCACGAGAGAATCTTTCTACAAAAATTGGTAAAAAAATATTTCAATCTTGTAACTTTGGGGGTTGCAAGGGTTTTTATTTTTAAGGAGGTTCGACATATTGGGAAGCTCCGATCTGATCTTCTTGGCTTCAAATTGAGATTTCTTCAAAACTATTCGACATTTTTCGATAATTTTTTTTAGTTTTATTTAAAAAGACTTTATTGATAATTCTGTGTAAGATTTTAGAGGATATTCGAAATAGAAGAATTTTGGGACCAATTGAAAGTCGAAAAACATTGGTTCGAAAAAATGTCTATTTTCAACGTGTCTTTTCTCAGGAACCGTACGTCCGATTTTGACCATTTTTGTTGTGCGTGTATATTAAAGTGTTATAAACAACACATCAAGCCATTTTTTCGATATATTGTTTCAGAATTTTTTCACCACGTTTTGAAATTTCGTACAAATTTTCCACCACGTTTTGTTACCTTCAAATATATTTCAAAAAATCGCTGGACACATCCTTCGTTTGGATGTATTTGTTACCTCAAAAAAATAAATATGTCGATACGATGAGTAGATTTCGAGAAAAGGTACATTGCAGGTGACAAAAACATAATTTTTCAGGAGACACGATTTTCTGAAAAAGTTTGAATTTCTAATGAAATCAAACTTCACAAAATTATTTAACATACTTCCACTGCTCAGAATTTCATGAAATTTGAACCACGTATCAAGGAAGACATGCACTTTCAGGAAAAAATTTTAAAATGATTTTTTTCGTACTCCAATATGGCGAATTTCCTTAAGAAAATTTTCTGGTTCGTATTTCCCATCTTCACCCTCTATACAAATACATATATATATAGAGATAAATACATACAGTATGTGGGAGTAAGAGAACGCCACATCCTCCCTATATCGATCGTCCTCCGAACTGAGGGCTGCGTAGTAACACACAAACACACACACACCTATATATATACATATACAAACACCCATATATAAATATATATGTATATATTTAACAGCACAGAGACGCAGGTGTCGCGCTGGAAACTTTTTTTTCTCCTAAATTGTCAATTTTCTCTCGCTCTCGAGAGGTCACGTCTCCAGGCACAAGCCCTCTCTCGATACGAGAGAAGGGCGAGCGAGCTGTATATTAAAATCCGAACGTTCACCCACCCTCCCCCTTTCCAGTTTCCCGCACGACGAAATATCTTCGCCTCGTGCAAACTCCATTCACTCGATACGAATAACGAATACCTTCACGAAGAGAAAGAAGATAAGAGAATATAAAAATGAAAATTTACCTGTCGTCCAATCCCGAGAACCAATCAACCCTTTTATTACGAGATTCGATTAAAAAATTATTGTTTCTATCTCGTTTCACGTGAAATTCGTTATAAACGAATGATGTTTAAATGAATTTAAATTCACGAAGCGAGATAAACGTCGAGCGTTGATTTTTTCCATTCTAGAATAACGCGATATTTATGTACTTTGGGTCACGAGATATTATTCAATGAAGAAGCACGAAGATCGCTAAAGGCTGTATTAAACTTGATAATTCGCGAATCGAATAAGTCCTTGAGGGAGGAGGGAAGTTCAACGACGAAATAACATTCTCGGTGGATGCGGTTACGTTGCGGAATATCGCGTCGGGTAGTTTGGCACGAGATAGGGAGGAAATGGTAAAGGAGAGAGGATGAAGGAGGAGGGAGGGAGAAGGGAGGGAGAGGAAGAGAGAATGGGGAGAATATTCCAAGGGATGCGACACTGCTGCTGCTGCTGCTGGTTGGCTAAATTTCGTATGCCGGCCAACATGACAACATGCTGCGTTATCAGAATTATTGCTCTCGTCCTTTCCGACCAATACCGCAGCGAAGCTTACCAACGTATCTTCCTCTCGCTCTCTCTCTCATACTCTCGGTTCGTCCCTTTGGGCAGAGGACGACGAGGAGAAGAAGAAGAGAGGAGAATAACCATGGGGGTTGGCTAATGCGACGCGTTAACATTCGTGGGGCGCGCCGAGAGTCTCGCATCCCCACAAGCTGTGGCCATCTCCGTACCAGTCAGCTTCTCTCTCTCTCTCTCTCTTGAGGGAGAGAGAGAGAGTTCTCTCAGTTTGTGCTTGGACCTAGTACGACTTCGATGCACAGCGGTAGTGGCGATATAGTCTCGGCTATGAGCCAGATTCTCGAGTCTCTCTCTCTCTCTCTCTCTCTCTCTCTCTCTCTCTCTCTCTGGCTGGTTGTCTTCCTCTTCATCCCTTGTTTCAACCCCTCCGACGAAACACTCGTAGACTCATCTTGAAATCCATGAGTAAATTTTGCAGTATTTCGTGACTATATCTGCAACAAAAATACGTGTTGCTATTATTTGGAGAGAAAACTTTGTGAGAATTGTGAGCTGGAGAGGGAGAGGGAGAGAAAATGGGGAAATTTTGTTGGTAAAAGAATTATTAAAAAAATATTTTGAATATTCAATTTTTTTGTAATAATTATTGTTATTGAGAAATTGAATATTTATTTTGGATGATAATTGTTGTTGAAAAATTAATATTTATTTTGGATAATAATTGTTATTGAAACATTGAATATTTATTTTGGATAATAATTGTTATTGAAACATTGAATGTTTATTTTGGATAATAATTGTTATTGAAAAATTGAATATTTATTTTGGATAATAATTATTGTTGAAAATTTGAATATTTATTTTGGATAATAATTGTCATTTAAAAATTGAATATTTATATACTAAAATAATAACTAAAAACAATATTATAAATATTCAATTTTTTAAAATAGTATTTTTAGTTATTATTTTAGTAAAAAGATTTTTATAATTCTAAAAACAATATTTTAAATATTCTATTTTTCAATAACAATTATTATCAGCACATTTTGTTTTCTTCCAGACACAAAATATAAAAATAAAAATAAATCAAGAGAAACAAACTATTATTTCTATTTGTAACTAATCTTGTTCCTAAACTAATAACTAAAAACAACATTTTAAATATTCAAATTTTCAATAACAATTATTATCAGCACATTTTGTTTTCTTCCAGACACAAAATATAAAAATAAAAATAAATCAAGAGAAACAAACTATTATTTCTATTTGTTACTATTTTTGTTTCTAAACTCATAACTATAAACAACATTTTAAATATTCAAATTTTCAATAACAATTATTATCAGCACATTTTTTTTCTTCCAGACACAAAAAATAAAAATAAATCAAGAGAAACAAATTATTATTTCCACCCCCAAAAATAATTCCAAATTCTACAAAACAATAACATCAAACCCAACTCTTCATCCTCATCATCCAGGAAATTTCATAGACCTCGATCTACCCAACGACTTGTACATCCTCGAACATCTCTCGTCAATCCCCCATCACCCTGGTGAAAAGCTCGTTGGAGTCAAGGCTCGTTCCCCAAACCTCGTATAACCCCTGCAACCAACAATGTCGACCACGTCGACGATATCTCCCATATCCACAAGCCCAACATATACCTATACATAAATCCAAATATTCCAACTACTGATGTTTCAGCCTGCTCCTAGAGGTCGTTGCTATCGGTTGCACTACACCACGTGTCACTGGTACACACTCGTATCAAAACATGTACCAGCAATATTACCATGCTTCCATCGTGAGCCAAAAACCAAAATATCTACATATATACAAAAATCCACGAATCTGGACCTTTCGTCTGGGATTGGCCAGGTCTGGGATGGTGGACATCGACAGAAACCCAAAAGCTCCAAAGAGGACCAAGTGTTGGAGAAGCCCTCTTGCACACTTGGTCCATTTCATGAGTGGACTAGTGGCAAGCCCAAGGGCTAGGGAGGGGGCAAGTGGAGGGGATGAAGAGGGCGCCACGTGTCTCCATTGCACGAAGAGGAGAGACGACACGAGAGATCTCATATTAAGGGTATTAGGTATTCTATATTCCACGTATATTCTCTTCTCTCTGGTATACACTCGACTACGAACTACCATTTTCCATCGAGTTATGACCGATACACGGCTGTGCTGTATAACTTGGATATATATGTATGTATAGAAATAAGGGAGGAGGGGGTGGGGAGGGGGGGGGGAGAATATCACGAATTCAACCCTCTGTGTATTTGGTATCGTTGGATCGTGGTGATACGGATTGGGTATTGTAGGAATGTTACACGAAAGTGGTCGACCAAAGTAGCAGCAGCAGGAACGACATCAGCAATGTCGTAGATCGTCGTTAAAACAATATCCTGGGGTAATATGGCGAACCATAGGAATTTATCGGTCGCACACTTTGCCTGTGTAAGTTATATCGAGGAACGTTTAGGCTTTGCATTGGAATGACCGAGGGAGAGAGGGAGCTATGGGTTTTGACGAGATCGATGGTATCGAATGTTACGAGGGTGCAGACGTTGGGTTGGTTCTAGCTTGATTATTGTAATTTTTGTTATTTATAAATGTTAATGCGATTAATCGAAAGAAAATTGGAATTATTTGGGTATTGGCCAGGAAATAAAATTTGATAAAAATTTGTAAAAAGCAATTTTTTTAAATATAAATATGTATCGATAATTATAAATAATAATAAAATAAAATTAAATTTAATTTAATAAAAATTTATAAGAAGCAATATATTTTTTTAAATAAATATGCATTGATAATTATGAATAACAATAAGATAAAATAAACTGGAATAGAATACATTAAAATAAAATAAAATATCATAAAATTTAACTAGAATTTTAGAAAAGGAAAATTTTGTTATATAAATATGAATCGATAATTATAAATAACAGTAAAATAAAATAAAATAAAATTTAATTGGAATTTAAAAAAGCAATATATTTTTTTATATAAAAATGAATCAATAATTATAAACAACAATAAAATAAAATAGAATAAAATTTAATTGAAATTTAAAAAAGCAATATATTTTTTATATAAAGATGAATCAATAATTATAAACAACAATAAGATAAA
This sequence comes from Netelia fuscicornis, assembly GCA_946811545.1. Classification (NCBI taxonomy): domain Eukaryota; kingdom Metazoa; phylum Arthropoda; class Insecta; order Hymenoptera; family Ichneumonidae; genus Netelia; species Netelia fuscicornis. The sequence goes on along the minus strand of OX328011.1, from coordinate 2,787,948 downwards.
ATTTAATTGAAATTTAAAACAGCAATATATTTTTTATATAAAGATGAATCAATAATTATAAACAACAATCAAATAAAATTCAATTCAAATTACAAAAAACCAATATATTTTTTTATATAAACACGAATCGACAATTCTAAATACCAAAAAAACAAAAGAATGAATAAATTATAAAATATATACATATATATATTGTTCTTCTTTTTCTTCTGATTATTATTATTGTTTTTTTTTTCCCACAAGAATATCTCACTGTTAGTTGGATCGATCTCGAGAGAGGTTGCTCGAGAAGAGGACGAAAGTCTCGAAAGGAGGAGCGAAAGGGTTAATATACATATAGCTCCAGTATTCTCAGTCTTGTATATAGTCAGCAGGAAATCTATCCTCGGTGTGCTGTGGGATGAACAGCAGCAGCAGCAGCTCGCGCGCCCCGACTCTTTCAACTCTTTCCTCCCTCTCGCCTTTCCTCATTCACTCTCTCTCTCTCTCTCTCACTCTTACTCCTCTCTACTCTCTTTCGGCTATATATCTCGATCTTTCTCTCTTTTCTTCGGCATAGCACGACTTTTGCCTCACCGCCCTGTAATCATCGCGAGTCAGTGGCGGCGGCCGCTAATTATGTTTCATAACACTTCTTACCCCCACCTAATATCCACTCCCTTAAGGGCACCTCATCATTTATTTACATCATATTTATCCCGGGGGATACGCTGTCTCCTCTCTCTCTCTCTCTCCCCCCTTCTCTCACCTTATATACCTATATGCCTTATACGTTTATTTTATGTACCAGAACAGAGGCCATCGCAGAATACCTACGGTCTGCTCATATGTACTCTATTATACTATCTCCCTCTCCTCCCTCTCTCTCACTCTCTATATATATATATATATATATAAATATGTAGATATATAGATATATAGATATGCAGATATATAGATATATAGATATATGTGCAGATATATAGATATATGTGCAGATATATAGATATATAGATTTGCAGATATATAGATATATAGATATGCAGATATATAGATATATAGATATATAGATATATAGATATATAGATATGTAAATATATACATATGAAGATATATAGATATATAGATATATAGATATGTAAATATATACATATGAAGATATATAGATATATAGATATATAGATATATAGATATATAGATATATAGATATGCGGATATATAGATATATAGATATATAGATATATAGATATATAGATATGTAGATATGTAGATATGTAGATACATAGATATATAGAAAAAAAGAAATACAGATATATATAGATATAGATATAAAGATATAAAGATATATAGATATATAGATATATAGATATATAGATATATAGATATATAGATATATAGATATATAGATATATAGATAAATAAATGTATAGAAATATAGATATATAAATATATAGATATATAGATATGTAGATAGATAAATATACGCATGTATATATGCATGTATATATGTATGTGTGTGTGTTCGCGCGAACCCATTTCCGCAGGACCGATTTTGTGCCCGCCCCGGTTCCCCGATACATATACTTCTCGGTTGCGCTTCTGATGCTTCTGCTCTTCGCTGCCAATTTTCGGAGCAAAAAGCGTGAAACATGACCCGGGGTGCCGCACTTGGCGATGATCATCCAGATCGGCGATCATCTACCGCCTCCTATCTTCCTCTCTCTCTCTCTGTCTCTCTCTCGGTCTCTTTCTTTCTCTCGCGCGCGCACCAAAGCAAAATCTCATTATCCATGTTCTTTGCCAGTTGCGATTATCTATGTGTGTATGTGTGTGCGTCTGTGTGGAAGGTTTAAGTAGGTATTGCACGTTCGTTCGATATTCCACCAATTTTTCCCATAATTTCTGGTATTTTTGTTAGCCGCTCGTAATTAGTTCCTATACATGGCAGTTGTTGAGAATAATTGGACACGAAGCGATATATCTCCGCGTCAATTAGCAGCGATGGCGTATATTATTACCGACGCGGCAAGGTTTTACACGCGTTTGACGGAATTGTGTTATAGGATTCGTAAGAAAAAGAAAGGACGAAGGGGATGAGTGGGGCAAAATGGAACAGGGAGAGGAATAAACAATTATTTTGAATTATTGTAACGTTACGTAGCGACTGTCGATCGTTGGAAAAATATTTTCCTTGCTGTTATTCGATTCGCTATTGATCAAACGAATAAATCCAATCAACGATCTAAATTATAAAAATTAAGAATAAAAAAATTTTATCACAAAAAATTTTCATTCTGTAATAATTAACTTTATCATTATTCGAATTGTTATTATCAACCTCGCGATAATTTCTCATAATTCTTTTCCCAAGATAAACAAAATTGTGATTTTTTGCTATTTCTTTTAATCCATTTTTCCAGGTGGTCCATTTTGCCCCACTTTCCACCCCTTCACCGGCGCTCGACGCGCAACACGACAAGTTCTTCGCGGCCAGATGGAGATGAGCGCGTCCTCTCCACCGTTCGCGCTTCCTTCGCCGGAAGTTAATTAGGAGCGAGAGAGCGGTTAGCGTTATTCGATTAATTCCACGGTCGTACGATTCTCTCTCTTGGCGTTTCACGTCCGCGTGAGAGAAATGGTCTAAACTAACGTGGATAGAACCGAGTGAGAGACTGCTTCCCGACGCGGATTTCGGGATTAGGCGGCGGCGGTGGAGGAGCGCGTGTGGAAGTCGGAGAGGTCCGGATGGTCCGGATGCCAACTGTGATGGTTTCTCTCCTTGGAGGACGAACAATGCTCACCCTCTCATCCGCCCTTACCCTTCAACCCTCTACTTGTGCTTTTGCTCGGGATATTTCATTCTCTCTCTCTCTCTCTCGATTTCTCGATTTCTCTTTCTCCGTCTCGCTCGGTCTGTGTCTCATCTGATATAGGCCGAAAGGGGGGAAAAGCTCTTTCCTCGAAAGACTGTCTCGCGTTCAGCCAGTAAATTGGTGGCACTTCTGCGACCCCGCGATTAAGTGGTCTTAGGACGTGGAAACCCCATCTTTTCTCATTCTCTTTCCCGACGCTTATTCTTCCTTCTATGTAATTTACCGTTATAGCGAGTTTTCGAGTCGTAATGCTTTTCGTATCGCGACCGGTCTGCGAAATATGCCGAAGGGAAAAATATCTTGGTGATATTGTGTTATTAGCATAATCATCCGGCGATTTAATAATTATCGGGATGTATCAATAGGAATTTAGGGTGAGAATTGTTCTGGACGATCTTTTAAAATATTTGAAAATCCGAAATGTAATAATAAAATTTGAATTTTTGATTTTTTTTTGCACTAGATTTTTCAATTTTTTTTTTCTAGAGAAATATTTCGTTGCTATTGCATTATTACAATAATAATCCGGCTATTGAATAATTATTAGAACGTATTAATCGAAATTAAGGGTGATAATTGTCCTGTACAATCTTTAAAAATATTTAAAAATCCGAAATGTAACAATAAAATTTCATTTTTTATTTCTTTTTTGTCTGGATTTTTGAATCTTTTTTCTAGAGAAATATCTCATTTATATTGTATTATTACAATAACAATCCGGCGATTAAATAAGTATCGGGACGTATCAATCGGAATTAAGAGTAATAATTGTTCTGTACAATCTTTCAAAATATTTGAAAATCCGAAATTTGACAATAAAATTTCAATTTTTTATTTTTTTTTCTTAGATTTTTGAATTTTCTTTTTCTAGAGAAATATCTCGTTGATATTATGTTATTACAATAATAATCAGGCGATTAAATAATTATCGGAACGTATTAATCGGAATTAAGGGTGACAATTGTTCTTTAAAAATATTTGAAAATTCGAAATGTAACAATAAAATTTGATTTTTTGTTTTTTTTTTACCTTCTACATTTGCGATTTCTTTTTTCTAAAAAAATGTAACTAAAGTCTAAAGAAATGTAACAATAGATTTTCGTATTTCTTTATTTGGCTGATTAAAAATCGATAATTTTTAACAATGAGAAAGAAAAAATTTCGGTTATTTTTTGTTCGTGTTTTTGTTGCGATTATATATTTTCAAATATCGTTCACAAAAATATGAACGGACGATCGAGAGTTACTAATTGCCAGGAATGGTAGAACCACCAGTCGAAGCTCCATAAATCATAGAGGTCTCGCCTCGGGGCTATCCCGATCTCGACAGGGGCTGCACAGGGAGATTTCTGCGATGCTTTTCTCATGCTTGCATAAAGCCGAGTCAAGCCGGAAGGTTTTCTGGATGGAGAACATCGTTTCTCTGTGCATGCGCGTGTATGTGCGTAATGAAATTACGTTGCTCGAGAATTCCGAATATCCCTCGGGGAAAGACCGAGGCGCCTCTCATGAAAATTGCCTGTCACAGAATTATTCTAAAAACAAAAAATACCAAAACAAAAAAATTATTTTAATTATCAAAAAGAAAAAAAAATCCATTGCCAATACTTTCGATTTTTCATCAATATTTTTATTATCGTTTTCATATTTTTTTCATCTCATTAAATTTTATTTAATAATATTATAATATAATAATAATAATATAATAATAATTATAATGTAATATAATAATATAACATAATAATATAATAATAATATTACTATAATAATAATATTAATATAATAATAATATAATATAATAATAATATTAATATAATAATAATATAATACAATAATAATATTAATATAATAATAATATAATATAATAATAATATTAATATAATAATAATATTAATATAATAATAATATAATATAATAATAATATAATATAATAATAATATTAATATAATAATAGTATAATATAATAATATTAATATAATAATAATATAATATAATAATTATAATTATAATGTAATATAACGATAATTATTATTATTATTTTATAATTATTCAATCGATAATCTTAATAATATTTGATTAAATTTTAAATTTAGTTAAATTTTCAATCATTTTCGATCGTTCGATAAAATACGAATTAGTAATCGATGAAAAAATTAATTTTTGCACGTTGACTTCTCGATTCTGAATAAATGTGTATCGATTCGCGAGGTTTTTTTCGACGACCTGCGTATACGCGAACGACGGGAGTATATACAATTTCAGTTTGCCCTTCTTGCTGGTAGCCGCGCGATTTACCGCGTTTTTTATATCCGCGTATATAGCCGAGACACGAGCGCGCGGTATGTTCCGGCTACCTAAAACTCGAAACTTCGACCTGGACGTGTTATACGATCGATCGATCATCGGAGTTTTGACAGGCTCGTATTGTAAGTCGAGAGGGGTTGCCTCCCTCTTGAAAATATTCGTTCAACCACGACGTACACATACACACATACGTTCCTATTTTATACAGGCATAAAATATTAAATCATCATAATTCGTTGATTTCAAAATTATTCGACGAGTCGATTAATCGATGAAAATCGATCGATAAAAAACACGCGTATAAACGAAAAAAACACTTTTTTTCAAGTCGGTATATTTATTATCATTATACGCGATACAACGATACAAATTTGATCAATTAGTCAGAAAAATCGAACACAATTGTTTCGAAAATCGATTTTTCATATAAATGACGATTTTTGAAAAAACGGCGCCAAATTCGAAAACGATAAAATTCGAAACTCCAAAATATCCGTTCAAACACATGCATACATACGTACCTACGTATGTGAATTTATAGGCACAAAATATTAAATCGTTATAAATCGTTGATTTCAAAATTATTCAACGAGTCGATTAATCGATGAAAATCGATCAATAAAAAAACTCACGTATAAATTAAAATAACATTTTTTTTTCACGTTAGCCTATTTCTTATCATGATACGTGATACAACGATCCAAATATAACCAAATACTCCGAAAAATCACAGCCAATTTCTTCAAAAATCAATTTTTCCTATAAACGACGCTTTAAAAAGAAAACCGCGCCAAATTCAAAAACGATAAAACTCGAAACGTCCTAAATCCTCCACGATTGAAACTCCATTCAAAATTATTAATAGCAAAAGGTAATAAGTCGAGATCAGAAGGAAAACGCGTATTTTTTGTTCCCGTTAGCCGAGTTGTTTATCTCCCCGGTAGATGGCGCGCGTGTCTTTGCCATCTGGGATTCCGGTCGCCAGAGCAAACCGCGAATATCTGTCATTTTTTTATACTCGTATACATATATATATATATATATATATATATATATATATATATATATATATATATATATATATATATAAATATTTGTATGACGTTGCGGGTGAAAGAGAACGGTTCGAGCTAACGCCCAGTAGCACACACAGTGCCCGAACACAGAAGCCGACACTTTTAAGCGAGCATTATTTTCCTGACTAACAGCAGTGGCGAGCAGCAGCTCGCGGCTCTCGTCAAAGGCTCCAGTTATGTTTTCGAGTGTTTGGAGACTGTCGGACCGTCACGCGAGCCTGTTTAGCTCTCGGCATGCACCTACATATATATATATATATATATGTATATATATAGCTATATAGTTATAGCACAAACCGAGGCTAATATAACACGTCTGCATGTTCGTCGCACTCTGTGCCAATCGGTAATTTTTACCAATTTTTTCTTTTATTATTATATTCTTCAACTTGTTCTTCAAGCCTTTTTCAGAAAATAAAAGCCACGCCGCTTCGCGCGTTAGAGCGATTTTCTTTTTGTCTTTTTTTTTTTTTTTTTTTTTGCCCCTTAAGAGTCGCGCGCGTCTCGTAAGGATCCGGGCTAGTCAAAATTGGACGTCTAATATGTGTTAAAACGCTGTATAGAACGTATAATCGTGGACTGAACGATGATCCGCATATGTTGTAAATATGTCGAGAAAAGGAGATAATAGATGGCGTGACCGGTCGGTTCCGTGCTTCTCGAACGTCGTGTGCCACGAGGAGAGAAAAAAGAATTAAATTCTCGGGCGATGCGTTTTGGGGCGAAATATGAAGAAAAAAAGAAATGATAATGATAATAATGCTAAATAAAGGAGGGAGAGTTTCTAGACGCTTTTGACGTTTTTTCGCTTCTTTCTTCGCTAAATAGACTTTGAAGAGCGAACCGCGCGCATTGAACGATCGATTATGGTCCGGGTTTTTTGTTTGTTTTTTTTTTAGTTTTTTTGGGGATTTTTTTTTTGTCGTTTTTGAGGGAGAGTCGATCAACTCCCGACTAGGGATCATTGTTGCCGCGTCCTGTTTATCGTATTGTAAGGAGTTTGTGGTATATCGACGAGAGAAGAATTTTTTTCGAACGTTTTTCTTGACTTCGACTAGGGCTACTTAAGGGTTCACCGACGAGACACGAAAATAAGAGGGTTTCGAAAATTTCACGAGAGAAGGGGCAAATTACGCGACGGCGTTGGAGGAATTTAGCGTTTTGACGAACAATCCGGTAGAAAAATTCAAGTCACGTGGTTTATAGAGAATTTTTTGAAGTAAACTACAAATTTGAAACATTGAATTTTAGATTATGTGCCAAATTGGGAAATAATCTTTGCGTTGATTACAATTATAAAATAAAACGTTCTCGATATTTGTAAAATTGATATAACTTTGATGAAATTCGTTTCGATTTAGATTCGAATTAATTCGATAACATTTGTTTCGATTTAGATTCGAATTAATTCGATACAATTCGTTTCGATTTAGATTCGAATTAATTTAACAAAATTCGTTTCGATTTAGATTCGAAATTAATTCAATAAAATTCGTTTCGACTTAGATTCCAGTTAATTTGATAAAATTCGTTTCAATTTAGATTCGAATTAATTCGTTTCAATTTAGATTCAAATTAATTCAATAAAATTCGTTTCGATTTAGATTCGAATTAATTTGCTAAAATTCATTTCGATTTAGATTCGAATGAATTCGATAAAATTCGTTTCAATTTAGATTCGAATTAATTTGCTAAAATTCATTTCGATTTAGATTCGAATTAATTCGATAAAATTCGTTTCAATTTAGATTGGAATTAATTCAATAAAATTCATTTCGATTTAGATTCGAATTAATTCGAGAAAATTTGTTTCAATTTAGATTCGAATTAATTCGATATAATTCGTTTCGATTTAGATTCGAATTAATTCGATAAAATTCGCTTTGATTTAGATTCGAATTAATTCAATAAAATTTGTTTCAATTTAGATTCGAATTAATTCGATAAAATGCGTTTCAATTTAGATTCGAATTAATTCGATAAAATTCGTTTCAATTTAGATTCGAATTAATTCGATAAAATTCGTTTCGATTCAGATTCCAATTAACTTAATAAAATTCATTCCAATTTAGACAAGAATTAATAAATAATCATCGTTTTATCGAACAATTTATTGAATCTTCGCGTTACATCGCATTTACCTACAATTTTCTTCGAATTTCACTTGACGTTTATCGGAATTGAATAAATTCATGAATTTGCGTTTTTTTCTTCCTTTCCCACAGATCGTGACGGCGGTCTCGTAGGATTTCTCGCTCGGTATCGGCAATACCGATCGACCTCGAATCAAGATGACAAGAGGACGACGATCGAGGAAGGCGAAAGAATAAAATTGACGTCGCTTCGTTCGGGATGAACGAAGGAGTATTGAAAAGCCAACAGACAGAGCGAGAGAGAGAGAGAGAGAACGCATTTGGAGCAAGCTGTTGCCGATGGCGGGGCGTAAGTGCCGCGTAACCGCGCAGCGATTTGTCCGGATCAGCGTCACGGCCTAAGGAGATTATACAACTCGGGCCGCTCTTTTCCTTCATCCGCAGCTCCCGGCGAACCAAGTAGCATTTCTTCTTCTTCTTCTCGACGACGAGAATATTCCTTTTTGAATAAATATCCTTGAGTGGCCCCCACATGATCGAACCAGAATCGAAAACGCGCGTCTGTCCTCTCTCACTCGACTCGCATCTGTGTGATCGACGGTTTTTCGATACGACCCCGGCCATCTTCGGCCCAAACCATCTTTCATTTTTATCAAGAAAATTTCTTTTTTATCAACAATCTTTCGTTCTCGACGAGTACAAATTTTATCGTAAGAACACAATTTAATTTAGTTCGATGAAATATTGATTTCATTGAATTAATTGAATCGAGAAATTGAATTTAATTCGTAGAAAATTTGTTCGATCGAGACGACATTTATTTTTATCGTATGAATTCGTTATCATTATTAAATTGATTTCGATGGAAATAACTTTAGATTCAACGAAATGAAGTTTGCTCTTCGAACTTGGATGATAATCGATATTTCTGGACAAATTTGAAAATAAATAACGATCTATCTACCTGAAGAAAAATCTCGAATTTGATTTTATTCGATTAAAATTTTTGTTGGATCAAGATAAAATTGATTTTAATCGAAAATAAATCATCTCGATCAATTTAATTCCTATGAAAATAAATCCCTCGATTTACGATCAATGCGAGCGAATCGAAGTAAAATTTCTTTAAATTTGATGAAATCGATATCTCGATTAATTTGAATCGATTCCAATAAATGTCGTTTTGATCCGATCAAAATTTATTCGAATTTAACGCAAATTCGTTTTTTACTCGGACCCCATGGAGTTGGAATGTAAGCGGTGGATCATCGAGTTTAATACACACAAAGTGTAGTTACCATGAAGATAATTTGGATCGAGAAAGAGAGAAGCAGCGAGGCCAAAAAGTGGGCAAGTGTGGGCGATGCCTCGGGTGCTACCGTAAAAAGATTTTTATCCGAGCCTCCGCAGCTCCTTGCTACATGTCGATTTAAAAAACTAACTTTTCCCATTACCATATATTTAGGTTAACACGTGATGCGTATCGCCACGGCAACGCAGCGAGCAGAGGAACACAGAAAGAAAGAGAGAGAGAGAGAGAGATTCGAGTGAGAAGAAGAGACCAGAAACGACGAGTATATAAAGCTCTCTCGCGCACCCGTCGCGGTTTAACAACCTGTCTCTTATCTCGCCGATGTAATAACGCGGATCCTATATTTACGAGTTTTGAAAGACCAACCGGGGAAAACTTTTTCACGATAAAAGTCTCGAAAATTTTCGTCTACGAACGTCGTTGCGCCATTGAAAGAAAGAAAGAAAAAAAAACAGAAAACTGAAAATAATTAAAAAGAAAAACGAAATTTTGCACAATAAACATTGTTTCTAGAATATATTGTTTATCAAAAAATTAATCTTTTGGATGGAAGTCATTTTTTTGAAATTTTATTTGATAAAAAAAATTATTTTTATGGAAATTATTAAAGAATTTTGTTTCGTTTCTTAATTAAAAATAGTAATTATATTATTATGGTAATGTATATTTGGCGAGTTAACTGATGGAAAAAAAACCACCGGCCATTCTTTCGTCTCTGGCTCGAAGCTTCCTCGCTGTTTTTCAAAGCGAAGCCGCTCGCGGCCGTTTCCGGTCGTTCGGTTCTTCCGGCCTTCCTCTTTCTCCGCGCGATTCCACCTCAACATGCCTCCTCTCCTCGTTTCCTTTTCAGTACGCTTCTTTTACTTCCTCTTTCTTTCTTTTCTTTTCTTTTCTTTTTATTTCTCGAGCTACGAATAAAGTCGTGGAGGCGCGGGTTTATTATCGTTATTACACGAATTATGATCAGGTGAAGAAACCCAGACGTAAGGCCCAAGCGGAGCGGGAGTTTGCTGTTATTAGATCCAAAAAGCCACTTCAAAGTGATAGTGCCGAGTATAAACAGAGGGCGCATCGAGCGACTCAAAGGGAGAGATGAACTGTCGAGTAAATAGGGAAGGGGGTTGGGGGAGCTGCAAGGTAGATGATGTTTTGAAAACTAAATCATCGTTGTTTCGTATTAACGACGATGAAACAAGACCGACGAGCTCAGTGATTTTTCAATTTCCGTGAGAAATATGAAAACTGCGCTCAAGGCGGCCATTTTGTGATCGAACGTCCATTTTGCGTAACCGTCGACATTTTATTAATTCAAAATTTGCCTGACAGATGTCGCTACCACGGCAGCCATTTTGTTAACGCGGCTACGATCAACCAACAAAATGGCGGATGGATGGAAACATCGCAAACTTATGTAGTTAACCTAGAAATTTACAAGTGTACATCGGCCATTTTGCGATAAAAAAATCTCGCGCGATATCCGCCATTTGCTAAATCGTAACTTCGTCTCAGTGTCGCACGTATTGACCTAGCGACATGGCGAATACGTGGATGAAAACCGCGGAGTCGCGAAACGCCCGGGAATGCGGTAGCCGTTCAATTTTCATTCCCGCGATCGTGGCGGTATCGATCGCGCGATGAAATATCAACGCGTTCGGTTATTATAGAAACACCGCTAGCGTCTCTCTCGCAAGAAAATATTTCTTTGGTCGGTCGTGAGCCGACGCGAACCAGAAGTGCCGTCGATACACAATAACACGAGTGCCCGTCCAATAATTATCTTCGGCCACAAACAAAAAGAACTCAATAACAAAAAGAAAATGAAACAAAGAAAACGAAATAAAGCGAACTAAAAAAAGACGCAACCGGGAATCATTATTAGCGTTTGCTCCTTTTTTCTCCATCGTACTGGCGCATTCTCGGATCGAGCCGGCATAAACCACGGATATCTTTCGCGCTGTAAAGTTTGCTCTTTCTCTCTCTCGGCAAAATCTGGCATTAGAGGAAAATCTTAAGGAAAATGCAGTGAAAAATAATCACTGTGTGCGACATAATAACATGAGAGAAAAGTGAGAGAGAGAGAGAGAAAGAGAGAGAGAGAGAGAAAGAGTGAGCTAGTGGGCGAGAGGGTAGGTCGAAACTAAAGAGAGAGAAAAAGAGAACGTCGTTCTAAGGCATTCGCCGATTCTCTCAGTATATTCACCGACTCTTGCTCAACTTCCATCTCTTCGTCCACGTACTTAATATATCTATACATACCGCCTAAAGTGCATCGGTGGTAGAACAAAATACAGATGTTTCGCGCTCTTTCCCCACGGCAGTTTCCACCGCGGGCTTGCTCTATCGTAGGTAACTACGCGTCTGACTGTATAGGGAACGTTACTACTGCCTGCCATTTCCCTCCCGCCCCTCTTACTCCTCCTTTCACCCTCCTCAGCCTATATTACCGTGAGATGCTCTTACTACTGCAAAAAGCCCGTTCACCGTAGGCACCCCCCCTCCCTTCCCCTTTTCGCTTCGCCACCCGCGCGCCACACACACACTGGTACACACACGGACAAGAAAATCGCGAAGCTTCAGCGCCCAGAAGCGAGCTGCTGTATAGGACTCGCTTATACATCGGAATCCGTGCTCAGTCAGCCCGCCCACCGCCCACCACCCACTCTCCTACCTCCTCCCCCCCGGCGCACCACGTCCCGTCATCCCCTCTTGAGCGTAGCAGTGTGGGAGGTGCGTTGCCGAGCGGTTGCCGTCGCGTTTAAAGTCCGACAGTAAAACAATAAATTGCTACTCAGCCGCTCTACGGCTCCCTCGTATGTTAGTTATATAGAGGCTGGTATGTGTGCGAAGGCGCTGCTCTCGCCGGGTGAACGAGGGAGGGAAGGAAAGCGGTCCCTGTCAGCAATTGAACCCCCCCTCTCCCTCTCACTCGCTCTCTCTCGCTCAATCCACGAGAGAGAGAGAGAGAGAGACTCGTAAGAAAAAATGGCAGCTGGTGTGCTCCATGTACTACGGCTGCGGATTGAGCACCTATAGCATGCCCACCAGCACAGACCTACGAGAACGTACACACAGTAGGGAGCGACCATGCGCATGCAAAAACCTATACCACGGAGACACGGATACGTAGTGTCATATACGTGTGAGAATGATACAAACACGTACGAACCAAGTCGGGGCGCAGGTACGAAACGGTCCGATACCATCCGTACGTGTACACGAATCGTCTGTCGGTTTCAACGCTTCTCTCAGTGAGAGAAGAGAAAATGTGTGGAGGTGGCATGGAGTATCCGCGGTATCACAAGGGCGGGATGAGGGTGGCTACCGTCACTCGCGAACGTTCGCACGTACACGCTCGGTTCTTCGAGGATTTCTCTCTCTCCGTCTGTATGTTCGACTCGTTCTTTGTCTCGCTTCCGCTACTTGGCAAAGAGCGTCGTTGTCGGATATCTTGAGGAGGGAGGAGGGTAGGGGGACAGTGGAAGAACGAGGCATTCGCAGCGGTACATAACGTTTTTGCCACCGGCCCCCTTTCCTAATGCGGCGTAAGAGACGTACAGTAGACGCCGAAGGAGGACGACGGTAGTAGGGTGAGGGTAAATGGGGGCAGGTCTTCGCGGAGTGGCGCTCGGGTCGATGGGCGGTGCTACTGAGCGGCCACGCCCTCCAACAGTTGAAACCGGCATGCGTCCGTTTCTTTAGCGGGCCTCTCTTCGGGTGGTACGCGCTCGTCTACGGTGGAGGGGATGGTGCGGGGGGTGCGCCGACGAGAACCATCCCGCTTGCAGCGCGGGTCAGTCTGTCAGGCAACCGGTCTGTAACTCGGTCCGAAACCCCGATCGTCGGTCCTGTCCACGGCTTGTTACAACCGGGAACGGGCCAGAAGAGTAGCCACGCACACAGACCTCCTACATGTCTTCGACAACGCCACCTACGCACGCGTGAACGTTTTTCATTCTTGTTTTGTTGTTGTTGTTTGTTTGTTTATTTTTGTTTGTTGGCTCGTTATCACGGATCGAACTTGACATTGACGACACGGGTACCGCGAAAAAACGAACGCAATTGTGATTAGTTCGCGGAATACTCGCGAGCCCTCGGCATTTGTCCATTGTGTTTCTTCGAGGGATTCCATTGATGAACTTCCCAATTCGTGGTGTGTTGTGCGCGATCGAGTCGTTCGAAGGGAAGTGTTTATAAACGGATTCCTTCGTCGACGTTCCGTAGGACTAGGTTTGGACGCATCAGGGATTAAGGATCGTCGAGAGTGACTCGAGGATAGATCGTCCCTTCTTGGACCTCTTGGGAAAATGACGAGACTCGGACTGTCCGGGTTCGAGGCTCGCGCCCTCGCATCCTGACCACGAACAATAATCGTCTCGTGTAAAGTCCATACGACATCCGATGAAGATCCTCGTTTGGTTCTCCATCAAGAGGGAATCCTAAGATTCTACTCGGCGAGGTGTTGGTGAAAACGCTCTCGAAGGTGCTTATCACCTTGGGGTCCGTTGGTTTAAAGTTTCCGTGTTACTAAAAGCCACGAGTTGGGAAAAGGAGCGGGTTGGGTGATGTTGCTGGAGTCGCGAGGTCACGCCGGTAGGAAGCAGAGAAACGGTCTGACGCTGAGTTCTTACGGTGGGATCGGGAGTGTCGCTAGCGGCGTCGGGGTTGATCCCGGCGTCGTTAGCGGCAGTGTTGGTGTACACCCTGCCGGTAGCGAGGAGGACGATGACGACTCAAGATCGCTGCTGCTCGGTGGTGTCGTCAAACTTCCTACGAATTCGACCCCGTCGACTACCGCGACGACGATGTCGACGAGTCCCGGTGGTTGCGCACGTACCGATCATGAGACCGAGGATTGTAGCTCGAGTCCCTCACCCAACAACAGCCTCTTGAACAATCTTAACAACAACTGCAACAGCAACTCGAATCGTCAATGCGCCACGGACTTTAGCATAGCCGCCATTATGGCGAGGGATTCGCGTCATCAGCAGCAACAGGCCCAGCAACAGGACCAACAAACTTCCCATCATCACAATCATCATCACCATCATCACCATCATCATAGGCACTCGCAGCAACAAGCCGTCGGCGGCGGAAAACTTCATCAGCATGGTGAGTCCTACCGCTCCTCGACCTCCCTGATGATCCTTCTCGACCCAGGCCTCATTGATCCATCGAACTCGCGTGTGCCATTTCCAAACGATCGCTTACTTTTACCTATAATTTACAACTATCGAGCGATTAACGGCGATCGAGCCACGAAGCGCCTCGCGATTAATGATTGAACGTAATTGGCAAGATTGGCTGAGGGATCTACCGCGAAGATTTTCATGAATATCTCAACCGATTACCGCACTCCCGCCGTTACTCAAAGGCAGGGAGCTTTTATTAGACGCGAGACGAGTATCGAGTGTCTAATAACTCTAATCCCGTAGATCCAATCGTTTTTATCGGTTGTTACCGTCCGACGGTAAGAGGACGCCCGGCGGAGTGATGCGACGCGTTAATGGTCACCGGTCGTCGGAAATTGCGCAGATTATCCGTTTGGATCAAAGGAGACACACATCATTCCACCGATGATGGTGAAAACGACGCCGTTAATTAATCGAGGAGTCGAGTTTTGTAACGGACGATACGCCTTGGAGAATCTCTTCGAACGTGTGCTCTTTGATTCTTCGACGTTTATCGCACATTGCGCCCATACTATTTCATTTACCCGGCTCTCGTGTAATGGCGGCTGATGTCGGCAATGACGAGACGCGTTCCTCGAGGTGCCAGGAACATGAGCCGTAAAAGGAACGTCCACGCGACACGTACCTACCTGGAGACACGAGACAGAAGAATCGGTTGTTAATGCTAATTGCGACCGGTAAATCCCTGTTAATCAGTGAATGTACCATAATTACGAGTGACTGCGGCGATGATAGTGCCTCGGGTGAACAGGACGACGAGACTTGGTATCGACTCGAGTCTCTCTCTCTCTCCCTCTCTATCCCTTCCGCTTCGTGTCTCCTTCGACTTGAGTAATAACGACGAGTTTACGACGAGTTCTCTCTCTCTCTCTCTTTCTCGGCGGATGACGCTGACGACACGTCTCGCCATGGACGACAAATCTCCGTTCTCGATTATAGTCTTTCATGAGTTTTTCCGTAATCCGATACGAACGACTTTTTCCTTTACGACCAACCGGGAAATTCTTCCTCGCCATCAATGACTCAATCAATTCTCTCGATTCAATATTCTTCAGACGTCTGGTCGATTTCTAATGACTCCAGTGGATTCCTGTCAATTCCTATTTCTATTCACATTTGTTCCACCAAACGGTGTTAGTTCGGACATGAATGAGAGATGCGAGAAAGGAACAAGAAAAAAAACGTGTTTCTAGAGGTTTTTGGTCGCACGTGGCATTCGGTTTCATTAACGTGTCTCGAAGTGCGACTGACTCGACGACCGAGGCGTAATAAATAGCCAATGACTTAGTTAAGCGACGACGACGACGACGACGACGACGATGAGGATGAAAGAGGAGAGGTGAGGAGGAGGAAGAGGTGAAGAAGGAGGAGAAGAAGAAGAAGTGAGAGCGGAGGGCTCTTGTCGCATTTTGCACGGGTGCTGTGCCGACTGGCACGGTGGACCGCGTGTGCCTCAAGAGCGTGAAGTTACGACTGGTTCGCGCGACAGGTCAGCCCCTCGGACGATTTTGTCGCGCGGGGAACCGGTCAGGGAAAAGAAAGATTCCTTAGGCACGACCTGACTCGCGCGCCGCGCAAGCCATTTTCGTACAGCCAACGGTGATAAAGGTCCGAAGTGCCCCGGGCTCGCGTATTGAGGAAGCCCGGAACGAAGAATGCGAGAACTGACGTTGGCTGCTCGGTAGACAGGGACTAAAAAGAAGAAAAGAATAAGAAGTGAATGGGAGGGGAGGGGGGAAGAATGAGAAGCAAGAAACGAGAATTTCGAGCTGCCGCTCCGAGCGGGAATTCCTAATAAATTAATTCCAACTTTGGGGGAGAAAGGGAGGGAGACGACCCAACACTTTCTTTCGGGTGGGTCTCGGTAAATCGTATAATGTTTTGTAAACAAGCGGTCATTGGGTTGTCGCCAGGAAGATCGTGGGGTGTCTCTACGAATAAATGGACGACACAATGGTGAAAAAGGAAAGATGAGACGACGAGATATGGACCGTAAGGGAAACGGATACATGGTGTGACTCGGTGGTCAACGGAGGAATGAGCAGCTTTCGTGGCTAAAAAACGACCAAGATTTTGGATAAGTTTATCACGCGACAATTAGCAACGATTGACGAGATTAATATTAATCGATTGGAGAAAAGTTAAATATTTTCAAAATCGGGATGGACGACATTTTGAAAATACCGAGTCAAAAGAACAATCGACACGTTTATTTTCCACCGTCCGTCGGTCGAAGAATAACAAGACATTTTCATACAAGAAATGTCATTTGTCTTACTTTTAGAAAATTATTCTAAATTCGTCACAAATATAAACAATTTAAAATAATTCCAGTGAAGAGAACCAGAGGAACAATCCTTTTTCTCCCATCTTCAACCATCGCCATTTATTTGTTCCCGACAGTTATCAAGACTCGCCTAATTCCAAATCTCTCCAACTCAACAAACTAGTAAATAAATAACAAAATAAATAAACAATAAAAATTGACTGGTCCATGAGTACCAAGAGTGGATTACCAATTATACGACTGGAAGTACACTAACGGAGGTTGACCCCATGATGGTTTTAGCGTCGTCGGCGACGGAAGATGGCACGAGAAAATTATGTAGAAAACTCGCTCGTAACAACGAAGAATACGACTTTGTGTTTGCCACGTGGATCGAATAGCCATTATACGAATCCTCGGCCTCCTCTTCGCTGATGGCGTTCAAACGCGCGAGAGGGCGCGCGCGAGTTATCTTCATCTCTCTCTCTCACTCTGTTCTCGTCTCTCCTGTAATTTAGAACCCGATAACCTTCCTTTCCGCAGACTTCGTGCGTCTGCGGCCTCTTGAATGGCCTCGTGCGCGGTCTCTTCTTTTGCCGCGAAGCACACGCGAGCCACTTCGACGGCAGTTAAAATTGTATAGGATCGGTCTTTATATGCAGGCGTGTGTATATACGCGAGAGTGTACCAGCCATCGTATATTTCCTTTTTTCTTCTTCATCTCGTTTTCTTTTTTTCCTTAGTTTTTTTCATCTTCTTCTTCCTCACTACTGGATAACTTTCGCCGAACAGTCGGAAGTTAACGGCACATAGCCTTTTGTCCTCTCGAGCGCCTCTGCCACTTCCATCATGGAAACGATGAGACACGTTGGTACGCGTCGTTTGAATAGCGGGGAATAAAAGTTTCGATGAAATTGCAGAGGTGTCCGTTCCATCCAGCCAGAGAACGAGGGCTTTGTGATCTTTGGACAGTGAAAAAAAAAAGAAGAAAGGGAAATCATTGATGTAGATTCGGCTTGATTTTGAATTAGCAATTTTGCTTTGATTTGATTATTCGTCGTCAGAGTTTGTTATTTTTTTTCAAGCATTCTCTCTAAATCTGAATTAGTGAAATTTCACTAAATTTTAGTCATATTTTACTAATTTATTTAGTAAAAAGTGTGTCACTAATGATGAGTGAAAAATTACTAATTGGATTAGTCAAAGATGGTTGCTATTCAAATTAGTAACATTTGACTATGCAATTAGTAGTTAGTACAGCTGATACGTTCATCCACTAGGCGATTGTAATTCTTCACGTGAATAATATGTAGTAATCTCATACGTACCGACAAGACAACGAAACGTTCGTACACTTTTTGCTTTTCATCTTAAAACTTTTATAAAATAAGATTCGCCATTTCGCAGTGCACACGAACTCACTGACATGAAAAAATGACGCCTCCGACATCACAATGGCAGAACAAAGGAAGTATCGAGTCGGGAGCTGGCGCCTGTGATTGGTCGGTCGCTGAGTCCTGTACTAATTGATTAGTCATCGAGTAATATTACTAATGAATTAGTAAACTGTATTGACTAAATAATAGTCAATCGTATTACTAATTTGCTTTAGTAAGCCTAATTTACTATTTTTGTTTACTATTCTATCAGTGAAACGGTGCGTTTACCACTATTTCACCAGTAGAACGTGCATTTACTAATTGAATTAGTCAATTTTTCACTAATTTAGATTTAGAGAGTTTGGGAAAGACTAAACTGACGAATTCAATTAGAATTAGTCAATTTTTCACTAATTCAGATTTAGAGAATTTGGGAAAAATATTGATAACGAAAATGGAAATTTATTATTGTTGGACTATTGTTATTGTATTAACTAAAAAATAGTCAATCGCATTACTAATTTGTTCGAGTAAGGCTAATTTACTATTTTCTTTTACTATTCTATCAGTGGAACGGTGCGTTTATCACTATTTCACCAGTAGAACGTACATTTACTAATTGAATTAGTCAATTTTTCACTAATTTAGATTTAGAGAGTTTGGGAAAGACTAAACGACTAATTCAATTAGAATTAGTCAATTTTTCACTAATTCAGATTTAGAGAGTTTGGGACAAAATATTCATAACGAAAATGTAAATTTGTTATTGTTGAACTATTGTTATTGTATTAATTAAATAATAGTCAATCGTATTACTAATTTGCTTTAGTAAGCCTAATTAACTATTTTTTTTTACTATTCTATCAGTGAAACGGTGCGTTTATCACTATTTCACCAGTAGAACGTGCATTTACTAATTGAATCAGTCAATTTTTCACTAATTCAGATTTAGAGAGTTTGGGGACAAATATTCATAACGAAAATGTAAATTTGTTATTGTTGAACTATTGTTATTGTATTAATTAGATAATAGTCAATCGTATTACTAATTTGCTTTAGTAAGCCTAATTTACTATTTTTTTTACTATTCTATCAGTGAAACGGTGCGTTTTTCACTAATTCAGATTTAGAGAGTTTGGGAAAAATATTGATAACGAAAATGGAAATTTCTTATTGTTGGCATTTTAAACAATTTTGTTTTAAGACAAAGCTGTAAGATGAAAAAAATCACGACCATGGGATAAAATAATGAATAAAAGGGTCTGTTTGCCAGGCCGCCAACGCGACAAATAACCTCCTCGAGATGAATTGAGCAAGACGTCTCCTCTGTCAATGAATTAGCTGATGGTCAAGCCCCCTTTTCTTTAATTCGACGGCGCGTACACGGTGAGACCACACAGTCGGGTACGACAACACAATGACGCGGGAGGTGGATACCGATGCTTCTATCTTTTATCTCTTTTTCTCGAGTGGGAGAGAGAGAGAGAGAGAGAGACTTCATCAATACACTTTTATCAACGGCTCGAGATTTTTGCCGCGTCACCGTACATTCCCCGAGAACCCCGCGAGCCACGCGCGCGAGTCATTCTTGATTTTTCTCCATTGTTCACTTTTATCGCGCGCTGGTATCGAGTTTTAACGAATTTTAATGCAAAAATTGAAAGGATATTTTTCAAAATTAACATTTCGTCAATATTGATTTACAATTTGTTATTTTTTGTTTAAAAATTTGTAAATTTTGACGTAATTGTGACAAATGTTGTTCTAATTATTTTCTTGCAATATTATTAATCCTTAAGAGTGACCATCAATTATGTTTTGTGGCGCCATCTAACGACAGTTTGAATCTTCAACTTCAGTATAGAGACGGTAGATTTTGGATCGAACCGTTAGTCGGATTTTCGTTTCATTCTTTCCTTCTAAATCGCATCTGCGTTGGATGAAATAAATATACTTTTTGAAAAGTCCCCAGAAACCGCTCTGTCTATTTCAAAATACATTGTTTCCAGATAATAAAACCATTTTTTATCAATAATTACAAAATTTACAAGAATTTTTGTAAAAAGAAGTCATTTTTCATGAGTTTTTTTTGCATAATTTTTGTTTCAAATTAAAAATTAAATTGTTTATTTCTAACCAATATCCTTGTATTAAACAAGGTTCAAATTATACCTCACTATTTTTTTCATATCGCTCAATGCATTATTTCATTATTTATAACAATTTTAAAACGCCTGTACGACTGTAACGTCATTCTAGCTAACTATGACTACTAATTATTAAAACTGATTTTTAAAATGTAAATTACTTGATAGGTTGAATTTTACTCGACAGGAGTAAAAAAATGAACAAAAACTGCTATTTGTAAACAAAAAGCATTTATTTTGTACAACATCGCACGCTTTAAATATTAAATAGAAACAATTTTGCGAAAAACAAACCTTAAATTTTACCTACTGATAAAAAAAATTAAATAATTGCTATGTCTTAAAAAAAATTCAATTTTCAAAATTTCCTCAAACCCAAACCCAAACCCAAAGAATGAACGCTTTCATATCACGGACAATTTCCTAACAAATCCAATATCAACCCTTCTTCAGAGAAAACATCCTCGACCAAACCGCAAACAACATTTTTCTCTGGTCGAGCCAATAATTCATCCGTCTCCCGGAACACATGTCGACAAAAGAAAAAAAAAAAGAAAAGAAAATCACCACCGGATTCTCCTCAGCGAACGTGCAATTTTCGTCTCGTCCGCAGGTCCGACTATAACCCAGTCTTCAAGAAAAAAAAACAAGAAACAGCACAACCTCGAACATCCTACTCTCCTCAACGATTCATTTCCGAAGCACAGGCGTCTGCCGGAAGTCGTCGTAACGTTTGAATTTCCTGCCACACGTTTCACAGCAATAAAATCCGCGTACGCACCCTCTACCTCCTCGATCCAGACGCAACTTTGTTCCTATCGTTTGATGATCCAATTACGACCCAAGCAGTCGTCATTCCTCTCCCAAACTCCTGGCTACTCCTTCTGTTTCTTTTTGTCCAAAATCGTGTCCCATTTTCATTTTGATGTTACGGTTGACATTCGCACCCTCCCACGTCTTTCATTCCCTCCTCCTCTTCAAAAATCCTGGTAGTGGCAAAAGTCTGACTTACGAAGCGGACCTCGGTGAGAACAGTTCCGTTCTCATTCTCGACGTTTCTTCACCATCATCCCCCTTCCTCCCCCTGCACCATCGCCCCACTCCATTTTCCCTCAACCCTCGTCTCGTCTCGTGCTCGTACCACAAAATTCTCTTCTACCTCGTAAATAACGTCCCACACGTTCCGTAGGGGGGAAAATACCGCGTTTAGCACCGTGAATACGTCTCACGTGCGTGTACATACCGTCGGGCATTGGAACTATATAATAACGAATGTACTTCAACGCACACGTGGTGGCGACGGTAAGAAGGCAGTGGGTGGAGAGGGGTGAGAGGAGGAAGAGGAGGAGGAGGGGAGTGGAGGCTGAGCAGTAGCGACAGTAGAAAGCTGGGAGGGTTAGGGGGTGGAAGGAGGGGGTGAGAGAGAGGAGTAGTGAAAGCGACGAAACAGAGATGGCGGAACGGTCGTTCTTTTCGTCAGTCGTTTAACACCGGCGTTGACGTTGTCGAATAAAAATACTCGAAGAGGGATGGAGGGGGATGTTGGTTTCCCTCTCCTTTGCTTTCTCTCCCTTTTTGCAAGAGGACCACACGCGAGTCGCAAGACTTCGAGGCCCAATTAAGAGATACCACTTCGCTTCGTCTCTCATCCGGACCCCTGAGAATTGGCATTTTTGCCTGCCAGGGAGAGAGGAGGAGGGAGGAGGAAGATGTTGCATTTTTGTCTTTTTTTTTCTTGGTTTCCTTCACGTGACAACATTCTATCGCTATTCGAGAACTTGGGGTTTTATTTAGATACGCCATAAGTTTACGTTACGGAATGAGAAGGACGAGAGGGAGAGTGGAAGTTGGGAACGATACATCGCAATGGCCGCTGCAACTGTAACCACCCACGCATGAGAGAGAGAGAGAGAGAGAGAGTCAGATGCGATTTGTAACGGAGGAGGAGAGAAGTCTCCTGATGGCGTGCAGTACCACACGAGTACGCGTTTGCGTGCGATCTTGCTGAATGCTGGTGCGTTACGTCGTGGACATTATTGTACAGTTTCCTGTGCTATATATATTTGTGGATTTGTGTGTGTATATATAGAGAGAACGAGTACAATAACGTGGCAAAAAATGGCTCTCGAGGCATTCAGGTCTCGCAAAGTGAATGCCATGACTTATCGGCTGTTACTCAAGCTACGTTTGTTTTTCTTGTTGTGGATTTCTTCGTTGGTTAGTAGCAAACTAGGGAATGATTTTGTCCCTGATATCTTGAGATAAATATTTGGACCTCGTTGGCGATATTTTTGTGTTTATGTTGTTTCATGATTTTGTAAATTTTAAGGATTATAGGCGTTATTGGAGCAATTTGTTTATTGATTCGTGGCAAATTTGGGGATTATTTTTGTCCCTGATATCTCGAGATAAATATTTGGCCCTCGTTATCAATTTTGTGTAAGGGCAAATTTAAGGGTTAGAGGCGTTTTTGGAACATTTTTTTTGTTAATTCGTGGCAAACTTGGGAATTATTTTAGTCCCTGATATCTTGAGATAAGTGTTTGGAACTCGTTGGCGATATTTTTGTGTTCATATTGTTTCATGATTTTGAAAATTTTAAGAATTAAAGGCATCATTGGAGCAATTTCCTTGTTGTTTCGTGGCAAACTTGCGAACTATTTTTGTCCCTGATATCTCGAGATAAATATTCGTCCCTCGTCGACAATTGTATTCCCTATTTCTCCACAATTTTGCAAATTTCAACGATTAAACTCGTTACCCGACCAATTTCTTCCTTCTCCCTAGCGAATAATCGACATTAGCCACAATCTTACGATGAGAAAATTAAAAAAAAAAACATTTTTTTACTCTTTCATTCTCAAGTAATAAAAAAAAAGGAAATGTTAAATGAAAAAGTATCTTGTACGCATCGTACCTACACACATGAGCGTAATTCGAATAAATTTACCTATTAAGTGCGTTTACGTGCGAGATAACCGCGAGAGGCATAAGCATCATCGAAATCGTCGTCACGGCTCGGCCGTCTTTCCCTCGCGCTAATAAAAGACCCCTATACACGTTTACAAACTCCTCTCTCTCTCTCTCTCTCTCTCTCTCTCTCTCTCTCTCTCTCTCTCTCTCTCTCTCTCTCTCTCTCCCCCTCTCTCTCTTTCTCTCTCTCTCTCTTTCTCTATACACATATATATATATCTATATATTCGTACATGTGATATATACGTGTAATATACGTAAAGCTCGAGCACGGTCGTGGCGCCGAGGCAGTAAGTGGATAATTAGGCATTTTTTTCCTCGAGAGCGTAGGTGTTATTACATCTTTTACGGATGAGCTGTTCGACGTTTTGCTACCGTCGGGTGTTCAGTCCACCGGCAACTACGCCATTCCTTCTTTCCCTTCTTGGTACATACGCATATATGTATGTGTATGAATTATTCCATATGATTTTGGTGACTTTTGAACTTGATCATTTTGAAATCAAGGTTTAAAAAAAAAATTGAAAATCAAAAATCACAATAGAGTTTTTGAGAAATTGAGATTTTTCTATAAAAAATGAAATATTTCATAGTGTGGCTTGAATATTTTTTTCATATGATTTCCACGATTTTTTAACTCGACCATTTTTAAATCAAAGTTTAAAATAAAAATTCTAAATCAAAAATTAAAAACAAATAGTGTTTTTGAGAAATTGAGTTTTTTTTCTAAAAAATGAAAAATTTCATAGAGTATGACTTGAATATTTTTTTTCTATTTTTTTCTGAAAAGGGCGTTTAAAAACGAGAAATATAAAACAAAAACCGTCTCGATTAACCAATTTTTGAAAACCTCACGAGCCTTTGAAAATGGTTGAAAAACAAAAAGACATTTTTATTCCAAAATTCATAACTTTTTTTTCGGTTGGGTAAAAAAAATTGAAAAAAATTCACAAAATTATTTCAAAACTGCTCGAAATCACATGGAATCAGCCATATGTATGCGTGTGTAGACAGGAAGAATTTTTCTACAGCCAAAGAGAATCGGTGTTGCCCGCAAGACGTACGAGACTCGACTATTTTGGTGATGAGGACTTTATGAGAATAAAAAAGAAAAAATTCGACTAGAGAGGGAGATGATAAAAAAGATGGAGAAAAAGATGAAAAAACGAAGGTCCCTGTTGGTTGTACGGTGCTCGACGACATGTGGGTGGAGGATGCTCTTGCCACTACGATCGTAGACTCCTCGAGCATATAGAACGTATCTTTTTTTTTCATGTTTTTTCATTTTTGCTCGAGCTCATCTCGTCGACAGGGCTGTTTTTTACGTTTCAATTTTAATTTTTTTATTTTCACGTGTCACGCGTTTGTTGCCAGGTTCGTTATCGCGCTTGAGACAGGCCGAAGTGTCATGCGGATGTGAGAGAAAAAAATGAAGTTTATAAAATTATTATTTAAGGGCTGAGGGAGAGAGAGAGAGAGAGAGAGAGAGAGAGAGAGAGAGAGAGAGAGAGAGAGAGAGAGAGAGAGAGGGGGAGGGTTGTGATAACAATGTTATCTATGTTTAAGTCCAAGTACCAAAAGCCCTTGAGACCTTGAAAGGACCTTGAGGACCGAAAGGACCTTGAGAAAAATGTTACGAAATTTTGGCAGTGAGGATCGAAGAAAAGAATAAATATTTTTGTATTTTATTCATTGTTTTTGTTTTTTGTCTTTTTGCAGAGAGGGAAGCAAGTGGCTCGGGAGTCGGTCGTGTCAGTGCACCGCCGCCGAGCCAGGACTCCTCGGTCGACATGGACGACGAGGTCGAGACCGACGATGCCGGTAGCACGAACGGTAAAGCCGCGTCGCCCGTCAATCCTCTCCTACAGGAATACTCGAATTGCGAGGAGCTCAGACACGTGATATGCCATCTCGAGACGAAAGAACTCTGGGACAAGTTCAACGAGCTCGGGACCGAGATGATCATCACGAAAACAGGAAGGTCGGTCACGCTTTTATTTGACCTTTGCGAAATTTTCATTTTTAGAATTATTTTCAAATTAATAAATAATAAGAGGAAACTTGATAATAATAATAACAAGAATAAGTTTTCATTTTCATGATTATTTTTAAATTAACAATAATAATAATAATAATAATAATAACGATAATAAATTTTCATCTTTTACGATTATTTTTAAATTAATAATAATAATAACAACAAGAATAAATTTTCATTTTTGAGATTATTTTTAAATTAATAATAATACTAACAAGAATAAATTTTTGTCTATATAGTTACTTTTAAATTAATAATAATAATAATAATAAATTATAATTTTTATGATTATTTTCAAATTAATAATTATAATAAGAAACTTAATAATAATAATAGCAAAAATAAATTGTAATTTTTATGATTATTTTCAAATTAATAATAGGTAACAGTAAAAACAATAATATTATCGTAAGATAACAATAATAACAATTATTATAACATGAAAATATTACGAACGGAAAATATTTAAAAAATCGTAATTAAAAATGAGGAAAATGTAATTTACATCGACGAATATCGAGTCGACTTGCCCATTGGTTCGTCAAGAAGAACGATTGAGTCGTAGCGAAATAGCAGCCCTTGAAAGCTTGGAAAGTGAGAGGGTGAACGACGTGGGGGTGAATTCGAAGGGTGAAACGGGGGGTGCAGTTCGACGACGCGTCTCGCGAACAGAGGGTTGCAGTCTCGGGTGTTATTTCCAAGTCGTTGTGTTTTCCCTGGTGGAGCTCGTCGGTTCGAACGGGGTGTTCTTCCTGTCGTTGGTCGGCTGGGCCGTTCCTCCTGCGGGTACTACATCAATGTCTCGACTCTCGGCTTGTCAACGTCAAGCTCGTTCTCTCGCGACTCTTTCTCATTACGGGGTCGCCCATCGACCCGAACAACGTTTCGCAGTCTCTCTCTCTCTCTCTCTCTCTCTCACTCACTTTAGTTTAGCAAAAGCCATCGAGGGATCGCGACACATTCACGTCGACGAAACGACTCTCTCTCTATCTCTCTCTCTCTCTCTTTGTCTTGTTTCGTTCGCTCATAGAAATTCAATCAGGACCGTATGGTGCGGGTCGAGCACGAGCTGACCGAACGTTCGACGCTGAGAGACGAGAGGGAGAGATAGGCGAGAGGGGTAGAAAATTTGTTGGATTGGGAGAGAAAAGATTGAGAGAGAGAGAGAGAGAGAGAGAGAGAAGAGGAGAGGAATTGATGGAAGAGAGTCGAGAGTTCTTGGTGCTACTGGGTAAATGACTATATTGACCCTTGCGGTCAATTAGCTCCTCGGACCTCATGCCGGGAGGTCGGAAAAGATCTCGCGACCCCTGGCCTCACCGACACACGAGAAGCTCGGTATTTTCTCCATTCTTAATTTTGAACTCTCCTCGAGTTTCTCGGTTTTGTGGTATTTCGAGATGAATGGAACTAGCCGGACGCGCATTAGGAGAAGAGAAAGTTTGGATATGTACAGCAAAAAACTAGGAGGGGGGAGAAAGTGGGATATTCTTCGTTATTTTGGCTGGGGGTGGAAAAATATGGACAATTTTTCCAAAGTCTTTAAAATGATATTTGAAATTTTTTCTTATACTAGAAAATTATATTTGTACTAATTTTGTATCGATTGAGAAAGAAAAAAATCGATTTATTCAAGAGGGAGGAATTTAGGGGTGGAAATTAAAAAATTGTGATTGGAATTTGAACGAGAATTATTTCTAATTTTTGAGTTTGCAGAGAAAGTTTGGAGAAGTAAAGAGAATATTTTTGTTATAATTTTTGTATAATTTTTGTATCAATCTAGAAAGAAGAAATCTTCTTTACTCAAGAGGGAAAAATTTAGGGGTGAAAATTCAAAAATCGTGATTAAAATTAGAAGAATTATGTCTGTTTATACAGTTTGCAATTCGATTATCTTTTCGTTCCGTTCGTGATTGTTTTTCTAAGTGAAAAATATTCCATCGGGGTGGATTGAATGAGTGTAAGGGTTGTTTTTTTCCCGAGTAGGGGGGAGTAGGAAAGTGTCGAGACGCGTCGTGGACGACGAGCGCCTAATTGCCCAGGCCACATCCCCGCCATAAACATACTCGTTTCCCTTTCTCTCTCTTCCTCTAGTAGCAAGTAGTAAGAGACGCGTAGGAGCAGACAGGCCACCCCCTGTGGCAACTCTAAGCTTCTTCTCTCCCTTCGTTCCCTCGAGACGAGGTCGCGTACTCCAGCCGGTTGGGCGCCTACTCGTCCGTCGGTAATTAGATCTCGGCTCTTACTTTCTCCTCTTCCTCCAACGAAACAACCCCCTGTGTGTCTTCCGTTTCATCCCCCTCCCTATCATCCCTTGTCTCCGACCCAGGAGCGAGACGCCCAAACTTATTTCTCGTGGCGACCAATCTCTTTTCTCGCCACGCACGATATCCCCTCCCGAGAGGGTGCAAAAGGGTGGCCGATAGACGACAACCGCATACTGCTCACGCCCTCTCCCGTCGGAAGGGTGGAGCTTTTCTTCGTTAATTCCAACGAACGATCTGTCACCCTGGAACAGTTTTTTCCACTTTTGTTTTATCATATCGATGCCAAACTCTTCGATAATAACAATAATAATAATAAATATAATTGTTATTAATAACATACCTAATATACAATAATAATAATAATAATATATAATATATTATTATATTATATTAATAATATATTATATCTTATATTATATTATTATTATATAATATTAATATAATAATATATAATGCATTAATATATTAATATATTATATATTATTATGTTGATATCTTATATTATATAATTTATTATTATTATTATATCATATCAATATAATAATATATAATATATTAATATAATATAATAATATAATATATTATTATATTATATAATATGAGATATTATGTCATAATATATAATATATTATTATAATAAATATTATTGTGTTTTTTCCGTAAAAAAATTGGGAGACTTTTCGAAAGTCTGTAAATATTTTAAGAAAAGTAATATTAATGTTCGTCCTTGAAGAATTGCTCGTGAAAAAATAAGCAACGATACTTGATCATCGTCACGATGTGAATGAACTGATTTTTTTCTTAAATTTACCTCGGCGAACGATCGTGAGACAAAGTCATTAAAATTATCTATATAGATATATATATATATATATATATATATATATTCGTCTGAGAAGCCCGACGCGGCAATTTATAACAGGGTTCAATCTCACGAGGGAAATAATAGAGCGGGTATATAACACGAAGAAGAGTCGGGCAGGGGTGGTTCGAAGTTAAACGACAATTTTCAAGCTCTACGAGGGCACTTCCATTAACGAGAGAACGGGTTATCGCCACTCGGCCATAGTTGGGGCGGTTAAATTAATTGAAGGGGGATGAGTGAACGAGAACAAGAAGAAGCAGACGAAGAAGAACAAGAACAAGAAGAAGAACAAGAACAAGAATAAGAAAGAAGAGAAAGTGCGAAGAACAAAACGATCAAGAAAAGACAAAGATAGAGACAAAATTTCTCTCAAAGTAAGAGACGATGGCCCAAGCGATGGTTGCAGGGGGTTGGTGAATGAAAGAGAAAGAGAACGATAAAGAAAGAAAGAGAGAGAGAGAGAGAGAGAGAAAGAAGAGGTGTCGCCAGCCAGGAGTCGTAGCAGAAGGCAAAATTTATCCGTTTGCTCATGGTCGAAGGAGCGCGGGCGTTGGTTTCATTAACAAAAGGGTGGAAGAAGGGGGCTGGGGGGCCCAAGAGAGGGTGGAGGCGCTTGATAAATAAAAGCATTACTCAGTCTCGTTGTGTTGGCCCAAGAGAGAGAGAGAGAGAGCAAGCTCACGTAGTCGTCCCGGGATGAATGCATACCAAAAGAGAGTCGACAAGGGTGTAGGTGGATGGAGGAGGAAGAAGGAGCAGGGAGGAGAAGGAGGAGGGGGCTGGAAGTAGGGAGGAAGACGAGAGAGAAGACGCGAACCGTACACGAGATACGATCGGCGGGTGTCCCCAGCGTTTTAGTGCTCGACCAGCGGGGGTCTCGACACGATATTAATGTTCGCCTTCTCTCCTCCGCCTGGCCCCCCTAGCCCCCCTCCACCATCTCTTTCTTTCTCTCGGAGGTAAAATATTCACAGTCGAGAGGACGAGGAACTACCGAGAGACTACCATAACCCTGGTAGCAGTCGCGGCGAGGAACGAGAAGGATGAGGGGGTGGGTGGCAAGAGGAGAGGGATGGGGGGGCTGAGAGAAAATACCCATGGGCAAGGTGAGGCGCAGGGGGGATAAGCTCACGAGTATATTCTGCCAGACTCGCCGCAAGGATCGTGCGGTTGTGTTTATACGACCGAGCTGAGTGCATATCGGTGCGAAGTGGTACCAAGCAGCCCCCCTCCCCCCTCCTTCAGCCCCCCATTTGCTCGCATTGCACACACGAGTCGGGTGAGAAAAGGGCTTTAAGGATATTCGTCCTCACCTTGTACGAGAGCGATTCTAAGCGGCGAGAGAGACGACACGAATTCGCAACCGCGAGACTTAACACCGGGATGGATTCGTAACGAGTTTAGAGTGATCGATTGTTACGATTTTCTTAGTTTGAGGGAGGAGAGGGAGTGTGGGTTGATTAGATACAGAATAGGGCATTGATTCGTTGGAAAAAAACTGTGATTTTTTTTTTCTTAAGGAAATTGGGTAATTATATTTTTGTATAAAATTGAATTAATTAATTTTGTTGTGATAAGAAAATAATTGAGTTTGATTAAAAATGGTTAATTTGATTTAAATTTGTATTTCGATATAAATTAACAATTATTGTTATTATGATTGTCGTTAAATTAGATAGAGGGTAGAGCATTGATTCGTTGGGAGGAAATTTGTGATTTTTTGTTCAGGAAATTAGGCAATTATATTTTTATATAAAATTGGATTAATTAATTTCGTTGTGAAAGAATTCTGGTTGGAAAATAATTTGATGAAAAATCGTTAATTTGATTTAAATTTGTATTTCGATATAAATTAATAATTATTCTTATTTTGATTATCGTTAAATTAGATAGAGAATAGAGCATTGATTCGTTGGAAGGAAATTTGTGATTTTTTGTTTTTAAGGAAATTAGGCAATTATATTTTTATATAAAATTGAATTAATTAATTTTGTTGTGGTAGGAAAATAATCGAAATTGATGAAAAATCGTTAATTTGATTTTAATTTCAATATAAATTAATAATTATTATAATTTGCATTACCATTGAAAATAAATTGTTGTAATTCTCGTTAATTTAGTTTTGTATTAATTAATGATTTTTATTTCTATTGTTGATAATAATAAATTGTTTGTTGTAATAATTTGCAAATGATTGGAAATATTTTTGTTTGCAAACAGGCGAATGTTCCCGACGTGTCGAGTCTCGTTCGAGGGTCTGAGATCCGACGGACGTTATTCCGTACTCATGGACATCGTACCGGTCGATAAGAAGAGATATCGTTACGCGTATCACAGAAGCTCGTGGCTGGTCGCGGGCAAAGCCGATCCACCGACACCTGCGAGACTCTACAATCATCCGGATTCGCCGTTCACCGGTGAACAATTGCGCAAGCAGGTCGTCTCCTTCGAGAAGGTCAAGCTTACGAACAACGAGATGGACAGACACGGACACGTGAGTTCAAATTTCAAATTTTTCTAAATTTTTCAATTCTCTTTGTTTCTAAATAAGCTGTATATTTTCCACGATCTCCCCAATTTTCATTCTGCACATCTTTCACACGACGTTAATTTAAAAATTTCAAAAACGTCTGAAATTTAAAAAATACTGAAATTTACAAAAATTCAGAAATCTCTAAAATGTCAGAAATTTTAAAAAGTTCTGAAATTTCTAAACTTTCAGGAATGTAAAACAATTCAAAAATTTCTAAAATTTCAGAAATTTAAACAAATTCAAAAATTTCTAATATTTCAGAAATTAAAAACAATTCAGAAATTTCGAAAATTTCGAAACTTAAAAAATAATCACAAAATTTCTAAAAATTCAGAAAATGTAAAAAATTCAGAAACTTCTAAAATTTCAGAAATTAAAAAAAAAAATCAGAAATATCTAAAATTTCAGAAATTTCAAAAACGTAAGAACTTTCAAAAGTTTCAAAAATTTCATTAATTCAAACATTTCAGAAATTTCAAACTGGCAAAAATTTCAAAAAATTCGTTATTCGAGTAAAGCATCGAGTAATAATGGCGATGCGTTTCGCGCGTCGCACAGCAGCGTATTCGACCGAGCGCGAGGACTTTACCTCTAAAGTTTTGGGACCACCCCGAATAAATTCGTGCGCGGTCCGTGGCTCACTGGCTCGCGCGCCGAGCTGTCTCGTGTTAATTTATCCGCCCAGGAACGAGAGGATATTGAATTGCCGGATGAGAGAGGAGAGAGAGAGATGAGATCAGCAGTCGGGAGAGAGCAAGAGAGAGAGAGAGAGAGAGAGAGAGAGAGAGAGAGAGAGAGAGAGAGAGAGAAGGGCATGCATTTCCCCGTTGGCGCGGAGAACGCAGACACGGATGTCAGACCGGCTGCAGACCGGCCTCCGTTAATCAGTCATGCATTTATACCGCCTGGCGTATTACCGATAACGAATAATCCGATTGCTGCATCCACCGTTGCAGTAGCATTGTCTCTCTCTCTCTCTCTCCCTCTGTCTCTTCTCTCTGTCAATGCGTCTCTCTCTCTTGGAAAATATCATTTCCTCGCGTGCATAGGCCCGCAATTCGTCAATTGCAGGTTGCAGCGAACCTATAGGGTTTGCGGCAAGCCATCTCGCCATCCACCCTTTTCCTCCCTTTACCTATCGTACCTACGATCGGTAATAACAACGAGGAGAAATCGACGTCGAGCGTTTGAGTGGAAATCTATATTATTCAGGAGCGAAGGAAAGATGGCTTGTCTCATTTGTCTCGAGGACGTGCACCATCGAGTGTCTCGATCGGTTTTTCGTTCAACCCTTCCCAACCCACCCCTTCTTCTTCTTCTTCTTCTTCTCCTCAGCTTTCTCTAGTACCGAGAGATCACATCTTCGCGTCGTTTGGTCCAACGAAAGTGTTGAATTACCGAAAATTTCGGAACTGCTTCACGATTTTTTTGTTCGTTTTCACTTTTTTTATAATACAAAATAATATTATTAAAAAAAAAAAGAAACGATACTTCGATATCGTTGATGAATTGATAAAATTGGATTTATTGTTTTTTTTTTCATTCTTACGCTTAAAATACAAATTATAATAATTCTTTTGACAATGTGAATAAAAAAAGACGTTTTTTTTTCATTTTTGTTTTCAAATAGCTCGATTTATTCATCTCAAAAAAAATTGAGAGACGTCTCTCCCTATTTTTATCCACGTAACAAACTCGCTCGTTCTCTCGCTTCGTCCATCCACGAATCATTATCTCGTCGGTAATCGTTCCCTCGATCAACCGGAAACTAAATTACTCATAAAATCTCGTCTACGAATTCCCCCCCCCCCCCCCCCCCATATCACGTACATAATACACAGACTTATTTGTCAATACGTATGTATCGAGATACGACGAAAAGAAAAAAAAAGTAAGAAAAAAAACGAACAAAAAAGAGGTCACTCGCTGTTAAGAAAGACCGAAGAGAGCAACACACGTCCGACGTATACGTGTGACATGACGAATTGGACGAAGAAAATGAAATGTCGAGAGGTTATAACTGGTCGTTCTATATTTATGGATATTTATATATATATGTGTGTATCCCCCCCTTCTTATACACACATATATATATATAGGGTGAATTTCATAAGGTGAACAGGCTTTATTCTATAATGTAGATGGGATCATTACAAACAAAAGTTGCAAATATACATGGGGGATATTTTTAATAGTTTACGAGATATAAATGATTAAAGTTGGTCCAATCAGAGCGCGCCGAGAAGCGTCGGAACCACCCACTCCCCGCCCTAGCAGCCAATGGCCGAGAACGAGAAATAACTGCGTAATAATGTAATAAACAAAATTGACTGCTCTGAATTTTGTAACCGCAAATGTAACGCCCTACATTGAGCTATCTCTACGGCTAAGGCGGGAATGGGCGGTTCCAATGCTTCTCGGCGTGCTTTGATTGGACCAACTTTAAAAATTGATATCTCGTAAACTATTAAAAATATCCCTAATGTATATTTACAACTTTTGTTTGTAATGATCCCATCTACCTTAGAATGAAGTCTGTGACACCTTATGAAATTCACCCTGTATGTATATATAGGAAGAGAGAGAGAGAGAGAGAGAGAGAGAGAGAGAGAGAGAGAGAGAGAGAGAGAGAGAGAGAGAGAGAGAGAGAGAGAGAGAGAAATATATATCTCTCGGTGCGTTAGCCCTGACGACGACGAAAGAGAGTCAACGACGATAAAATCTTTCTCTTATCTCGTTGGAGCCCCCCCCCCCCCCCTCATTCTCCTCCTCCTCCTCCTCTTTCTCTCTCATTCTCCCCCCTTCTTCAGTAATGTGACAGTGTCGTTTTGTCGCATCTCATTTCTTCGAAATCATTTTACATTCTATCCTCCCCCCTCCCCAGACATACGTGGGAGGGGGTAGAATGTCATATTTATATATATATATACAATGATTGAGGATCGAGATTCATTCTAAAGAACGCGAATGGCCGTGACACTCGTATCTCTTGGCTTTTTGGTCCTCGTGCTTCGCGGATTCTTAATTCGTTCTTTGATTGACGCAAATACGAAAGGCGATCAAAAGAGAGGGGCAGGGGGGGGGGGAGAAAGCGAGAGGGATGGCGAGGGTTTGAAGAGAACGAGGAGTTCATCTCGAATTCTAGTAAGCATCGTTGTGAGAAAACGCGTTTGTCGGGTTAGTGGCAAAAGTCATTTCTTGAATGGAGTTTCACCGAATTTTGGCAAATTGTTGGTGAGAGTGACGAGCATCCCCCACCCCCTTCCTCCCCCTCGATTCTCACTGCGTCTCTTTCTTCGTATCTTCTTTAATACTTGGCTGCCCTGAATTTCGAGAGTTTCTTTCCGTCGGGAGCTGACGTCCATTTTATTATTGATATCGAGAACGTCTCTCTCTCTCTCTTTTTCCATCTCATTATCATCGTCGAAAAATCTATTAGTGTCTCCTTAATGCACGAGAGAATTTGCTCGAGTGGAAAAAAAAAAAATCGAAACGAAGATTTCTGAATGAAAATTGTGTTCGTTTTTCCCGTTATCGAAGGGAACAGTGGGAAATCATTGAAATGTGAAAATATTTAGAATTTTAATTGGAAAATATGAAAATTTTCAAAATTTCCATTTTTGATAAAAATCTTTAAATTTTAATCAGACCAAAAAATGTTTACAATTTCTCGTTTGTTTTAAAATAATTTTTATATTTCCCACGTTCTCGCCAATTTTCATTCGAACAACGTTGATTCTATACATTTTCCACACGACTCTAATTAAAAAAAGAATTGAATTTTGATAAATCGTTAAATTTTAATCGAGCCAAAAAATAATCTCGTTTATTTATTACGAGAATACTCGTGCACTCGTGTATGAAATAAACGCGCTAACTTTTTGGCCAGACTCATAAAACTATTTCGACAATTCTCCTCGACTCGTATTCTCCCCCCTCCAAGAAAATCGTAAATTTTCCGTTGGAAATGAAAATAAAATGGAAATTTATACTTCAAAATCGAAACAGAGAAAACTAAATATATCACGAGTTACGAGCTAAATGTATTTCTTGCTTATTTAGTTTCCCTCATTAGCTTACTTAGTTCCCACTTCTCCCGCAATATTATTCCAAGATGGCGGGTGCGTTCGCTATATTTACAAAATCCGTCTTTCCACTTCGACTCGTAAATTCGTTATTATTGTTTAAACGACGTAGAGTGAGCGAACGAGCGTGAGAAAGATAGAAAAATAACGTCTTGAAATTTTGCGAACGTTTTTGTTGTCCAAGGAACCGTTCGCTCGTGGACGTTAATTTGCTCGTAAATTCGTCTCTCTCTCTCTCTCGTTGCTTACGAAATCGTTAATTATGTTTGACGACTCTTTACAGCTGGTGCTAAACTCGATGCACAAGTATCAGCCGAGAATCCACCTGGTCAAACATCCAGAGTCCGCTCACAAGGATCCAATCGAGGATCTCGAGCGAGAGCTACACAAGACCTTCGTATTCCCGGAGGCCATTTTCACCGCCGTCACCGCCTATCAGAATCAGCTCGTGAGTATTTTATTTATACCTACTTGGGTTTGCCTTTTTTTAGGTTTTTTTTAAGTTTGTTTTTTATTATTTTGTTTTTCTTTCTGGTCTTTTCTTCCTCGCGTTCTCTCCTTCGACCTTTCTTGCGCCTTTTCGTACGCGACGCGGATCTTCCTCTCGTCCTCGAGGACTTCTTCCTGCTACCGTCGTGTTTGCTCGGTTTGTTGAGATTTTTTTTTGTTTTTTGTTTTGTTTTTATAGTTTCAATCTCCGCGCCCTTTTCGCTGAGTACGATCTCCTCTTGCCTCGGTTTGGTTTTTTTCTTATTTGATTTTGTTTTGCTCCGGTCGAAAAACTCGTTTTACGCCTGGTTCTTAATTCGCGAAGAGTTCGCAGAGTTCTTGCGATTTATGAAGAAAATTGGGGGATTTGGATTTGGAAGGGAAATGATTGTTTTCTTTTTTGGAAGTTTATTGGAAATGTTCTTTTTATTTTTAATTAATTTAGTAATGTTCTTCGTTTTTGGACTAATTAAAGGAGGTTTATAAAATTTAATTAATTTGATTTTCGTTCATTGAATAAACGAAATAAAAATTTAAATGAAAATATTCTTTTATTTTTGAGTCCTTTGTGAAGGATGAAATTACATTTGGATCGATCGGTTCAAAATTTGTTTGACTTGAGAATAAAACAATTTTTTCGATTTTGAGTCGTTCGATTCAAATTTTATTTCCTTCTCCATCAGAGCCAAAATAAAATTATATACGAAATAAAATTTCGATCGATCGATTCAAAATTTGTTTGACTTGAAAATAAAACAATTTTTTTGATTTTGAGTCGTTCGATCGAAATTTTATTTCGTCCTTCATGAGAGCCAAAATAAAATTACATACAAAATAAAATTTGCATCGATCGATTCAAAATTTGTTCGACTCGAAAATAAAACAATATTTTCGATTTTGATTTAGATCGCTCGAAATTTGATTTCATCCTTCATAAAGGATTTGTTCCATTCGAAAATAAAACAATTTTTGTTCGACTCGAAAATAAATCAATTTTTTTGTTCAAATTTTTGATAATTGCAATTATTCCCCAAATTTCAATTTTTCGTCCCAAAAGTCACCTTTATTTTTTAATAATCAACGATAAAACACCTTGGACACCCTGAATTAACTTCCCATACCAGAAGATCAAGTGACATTGACGAGCCACAATTTGGGTCCAAACAACCGAAACAAGAAAGATAGAAAGAGACAGAGAGAGAGAGAGAAAGTGAGAAAGAGAAAATGAGAGAGAGAGAAAGAAAACATTTGGCATCGTCACATCGCTTCATCCCCGACGCTGTATAACATCGGTATTAGAAACGACGACGAGCGTCGACGACGACGATAGCTTTCCGTTGCTCTTCGGGTCGTTCTCTCTACCGTGCATTACCATATTTCACTATGGTCGTTTGAGGGGGGTACGAGAACTACGCTAGCCCTTCCCTCTCTCTCTCTTTCTCTTTCTCTCACTCCCGTCGCTTCTTGTGTGGTCCGTCGTCAAGTCTCGCGCGCGTCTCGTCGACGTCTCGCATTCCCGGGGCGTCGGAACGTTACTTGGGACATATCCTCTCTGCATCCCTCGACATTTTCCTACACACATATATATTTGCTGCTCATTCGCGGTCCACGCAAAACGATACGCTTACTCTCATCCGTTCCACGACGTTCCTATCAAGCTGGCGTAGTCAACTAGCGTACCGCAATTTCGTACACGAGCCAATTTGTTCGAAAACCTATTTCACGGGAGGGGGGGATTAAAATAGAAATAACAAATTAAAAATGGACAGGAATTTGTAAAATTGATTGAAAATTGTAACAATTTTTTTTTGAATTAAGAGTGAATTTTTTGAATATTTTTCACGGTTGTAGATGTCTGTTTAGATGGATGGAATGAAAAATATACCGGGTGTCCGATAGGAAATGTTTTCATTAGAGGTCAAATATAACGGGTGTGTCGATGGGAACGAGCTTCGAATTATTTGGGACGAATGGCTTGTATATAACGGGTGTCAGGTTTGAATTACAACAAAAATATACCGGGTGATCGCAGAATTGTAAAATCAAAATAAAGAAGGGAAGAAATCTGGTCCGATGGTTCGTTTTATTCATCCTGCGAACTTAACCAAGGGTGACAATGGACCAATAGGAAGCCTCGTGCTATTTCTTCCAACTTTTTTCGCTGTCTTTTATTGAATTTTTGACATCCTTTTTTTTATAATTAAGAGTGAATTTTTGGAATATTTTTCAAGGTTGTAGAGTTCTATTTACTTAATGAAATGAATAATATACCGGGTGTCTCCATGGGAACGAGCCTCAATTGTTTAGGACGAATGGCTTGTATATACCGGGTGTCCGTTTCGAATTAAAACTAAAAGATACCGTGTGACCACAGAATTATAAAATCAAAAATAAATTCGGGAAGAAATCCATCTCAACAGTTCGTTCTATCCAACATCACCAAGGATGACAATGTACCAATAGGAAAACCCCCAGCCTTTTCTTCCAACCTTTTTCTCCTTTCTTTGTTTTCTAAATATTCTTTTCTTCCCGCTGGAGGCGCGAACGAAATGTAACAGGCCAGTTAACCATCGACCCGTCCGAATAAGAATAAATACTAAAAGCATTTGTGGCGAGGTACGTAAGAGTAATAAAAAAGAAACGCGAAGAAAAGGGACGAAAGAGGGGGAGCGATATAACGGGTGGTCCGAAATTACCGCAACTTCTCGAGCTTCCTCTCACGTGTATCGGCCGACTATAAATATATTTATACGTATATAAAGATCGTTCCTTGGATGAGAAAAGACGAGGAGGAAGACGACGACAACGACGTAGCTGTTGATGATGATGATGAGGTGCGAAGAGATGCCCCGGCAATTACCGCCCGCTCTCAGCCAACTCCGTCTTAAACTTTCTCTCTCTCATTCTCCTTTCTTTTTTTTTTATTCATCTTTATCTTTCTATCACGTTTTCTCACTTTCCGGGTCTCATCGGATTCTCCTTAGTCTCTTTTCATCAACGCCTCGACTCCCTCTCTCTCTCGCCTCATCATTACCGTGTTCTTGCTCGTTGCGACCCTCTCCCTTTCTCTCCTCGTGAATGGTGTCTCGACTCGATTCTCACTCGGAGAAATGGCGAATAAGACAAAACGCATCACCTCTGGCCGCAAATCTTCTCTCCTACTTGTTTTATTTTATTTATTTATATATATATGTATATAACTATATACCGGGTGTCCAAATGAATTAGTTCTTTATGCTTGTCTCACCGAGACTCGGATGACGATTCATAAATGAGAAATATATTGGTAGAGAGGGAGAGGAAAGGGGAAAAAAATTGTTGGCTGTTAACGCGCGAACCCTGAAAGAGAAGGACCGAAACGATGACGAAAAGGCCGCGGGCTCGTTTAACAGGATTTTTTGTCGCCACTTCCGCGAGTCGGCAGGGGCGAGAGCGCGAAAGTAGACGAGTCGCGGGGGGAAAAAAAAATACGAAGTACGAGCGAGAGGGAGAGAGAAGTGGATGTCGGCCACGTATCGTTGCAACGTCGGTTTTTGCCTTTTGCCACTGCCAAAGGAGAGGGCGCAAGAACGAAATGCAACTCGCGCGGTAACGACCTCGCGGAGACCGACTCGGTCCCACTATTTTTCGTCTCCGTTTCTCTTGCACGAATCTCACGTATAAGACACATACTAACAAAGAAACGCGCACACACCAATGATCCAACACTCGTCAT
Organism: Netelia fuscicornis; assembly: GCA_946811545.1. Taxonomy (NCBI): domain Eukaryota; kingdom Metazoa; phylum Arthropoda; class Insecta; order Hymenoptera; family Ichneumonidae; genus Netelia; species Netelia fuscicornis. Next base: position 2,748,365 of record OX328011.1, on the reverse strand, counting down.
AATTCATAACTTAACTGCTACCTCGCTCGCTTCTCCACCCGTCATTTCTTTTTCGTTCGTACACTGGATTTAAGCGAGACTGCAAGCTGCTGTGTGGAATACACTTTGCGAAGAACCCTTTCACTGGAGATAAAAAAAAAGAACGAAGTTTTGAGGATTTTGTTTTTGGCAGGAAAATCGAGAAAAGTGTAGCGATTTTTTGCACGATTTTGATCGATAACGATTTTTGTGGAAATTTTTATATTGGACTTTTTAATTAAATTGGTAAATGAATTAAAATTCGAGTGAATGTTGAAGTGATTAGCGAATTAAATTTTTTAAAACTATTTTTTTTAATATTTGACAAAATCAAGTTTCTAGATATTTAATCGATAACGATTTTTGTGGAAATTTGTATATTGGATTTTTAAATTAAATTGGTAAATGAATTAAAATTCGAGTAAATGATGAATAAATTATCTGATAACATTTTCAAATCTTTGAAAAAATCAAGTTTTGCACATTTTTTATCGATACCGATTTTTATGCAAATTTGAATATCAGATTTTTCATTTCAATTGCTAAATAAATAAAAATCCATCTAATCAAATTTGTATTGATAAAATTATTCAAATATTTAAAAAAATTCGATGAAAGTCAAGTAAAAATATTTTTGCAAATAACTTTATCATAACTTAATATTAATTAACAATAAGATTTTCTCTCAATACAATTCACCTTAAATTTTCCAGCTGAAAATAAATAGAATTTATAAAAATAGTAAAAAAATTAACCCCTAAAATCATCCCCCCGCGATGAATCTCCAATTCACTTTTTTATCCAGGAAGCGACGCGCCTCCTATCGGACAACTTCGCGTGTACGTCCATGATTCACGACGATTAGCGCGAGTAACAAAGTGATGTGTTTTCGCAATAAGCACTTTTCCGGTTAGGGACCCCCGATTAGGTGCTCTCGGGAGTGAGACCGTTCCGGAGTAAAACTCTCGGAGGAGACCGCTCCTATGGCTACGGATGAAGAGCGAGAGGGATGGAAAACGTTGCTCGGTGCTGGGTCGAGTGGTTGATGTTCTACACGCTGGTAGTAAGCCAACGGTGATTCTTTCACGAGTCGCTGTCCTCCGTCCGTCGAAAGAAGACCGGAGGAGACTGTGGTACAAAGCGATAGCGAGAGAGGGCGCTCTTGTCTGGATGAGAGCATAAGGCGCGAAAACTACCGTTTTTAAATCATGAACGGTTACAGTTGGGACAACGGCCTTCAGGGTGCACATCCGAGGGGCTCCTCCCTCTCAGATTCCATGGCACTACCATTTCCAAAAGGAATAGATACCTTGTAATTTCCATTACGATTCCTTTGATTTTCGAATCAATAAGATAACCTGCGATTTCCAGTGATTCCTGAATTTCAGACATCAGTGATTTTTGGACTGTCAATAGAAAGTTTATTTATAGATTGACAATAATTAATTCACAGTTAGGTGTGGATGCTCGATCAAGAAGACAGATTATTGAAGAAATTAGAATAATTATCGTAGGACGATCCCTATCCTTTCGTATACACTTTTTAGGAAACAATTCTATCAAAAATATCGTTTATTTTTCATTTTCTTGAACTAAAAGACGGTTTTTTCCATTTAATAATATAAAATTCCGTATAATATAATAAAATTATGTATCTCGAGCTTTTCTCTGTTTCACCACGATTTTCGCTTTTATCCTTGCTTCATCAACATGAAGACACCTTTATTTGTCATTCGAAAAAAGATTGATCACAATCGTGAGAATTTAGTGAATTTTGTTTCCCTTTGTCGACAATTTTCGTGTCTTTTACTCCTCTTTCCTTCTTTTACTCCGTATTCTCCATGGGTGGCAGATTTTTGACATTCACACGTTTCCTCTCGCTTCTGTTCGACTCGTTCGCACAATTTTTCACTGATTTGTGAAAAGAAAAAAAAAAGAAATTCGTTTCATGATACACACACACAAATATAGTTTCGTATACCATGATATATGTATAATGTATATATATATAGTACCAAATATAATGGCAAGTTGGTACGTGTTGGCGCACGTGAAGAGGGGACTAAAGGAGGAGCCGATGGTTTTAGTGGCTACAGGCGTCGCAAACCTTCGTCGTCGTTGTCGGCATCGTCGGTTCCACTCGAGCTCTTTCTCGCTCTCTCGCTTACGAGGACGAAAGAAAACATAAATAATCGGCCTCAAATGAGACAGGAGAAACGACGGTACACTACTCTGAAGAACCACACACAGTGCGTGGTGCTGTTTTGCTGCCTGCCGCGATGACACTGTCCCAGTTGTTACAGTGGAATGCGACATAGCTACTGTTTATAGGTCTCCATGGCCTTAGGTCTAGGCTCGTTTTCACTCCCCCTTATCCCTCTCGTTCTCGCTCTCTCTCTCTCTCTCTCTCTCTCTCTCTCTCTCTCTGTCTCTGTCTCTCTCCCTCTGTCTCTCTCTTGTCTGTCTCTCGGTCCTCAGTTTATTGCACGTCAGTTAACATTTTTAATGGAGTATGATAATTAGATTTCTCATAAAGTTCAATCGAGAAATTTCTGATTGGTTCGTAGTAATAAATACTGGAAATTATTATTATCACTATTGGTCAGAAATTTTTGTTAATTTGTCGAAAGGAAATTTTTTTTTTTTAAATGTTGGAAATCTAGGAAATCATTTTTTTAATAAAATTGTTTCATCAAATTTAAATAAGAACGTTAAAAAATCCTTTTTTCTTAAATTTCTACAAACTCGCTGTATTTGATGAAAGCCTCAATTTAAATAAAAAAAAAGAAAACATCATAAAGTCCAATCAAGAAATTTCTGATTGATTCGGAGTAATAAATACTAGAAATTATTATTATCACCATTGGTCAGAAATTGTTGTTATATCGAACGTTTTTATGTTTGTCGAAAAGAACCTTTTTTTTTAAATGTTGGGAATGTAGGAAATAATTTTTTTAATTAAATTGTTTCATCAAATCTAAATAAGAACATTAACAACAAATCCTTTTTCCTAAACTTGCCACAAACTCCTTATATTCGATGAAAGTCTCAATCTAAATAAAAAAAAAAAAAAGATCAATTAAAGATCATAAAATCCAATCGAGAAATTTCTGATTGATTCGTCGTAATAAATACCAGAAATTATTATTATCACTATTGCTCACAAATTTTTTTTATATCGAACGTTCTTAAATTCATCGAAACGAAAATAATTTTCAAAAAGTTAAAAACAATTATTAATAAAATTGTTTCAACAAATCTAAATAAGAACATTAACAAAAAAATCCTTTTTTCTAAAATTGCCACAAACTCCTTGTACTCGATAAAAGTCTCAATCTAAATAAAAAAAAAAAAAAAAAAAAGAAAACATCGTTGACAAGCCTGAATGGCCGAGCGTCGAATGGCATTGACATCCACCTTATACCGGAAAGAAATCTTTTTAGCGCGACGAACGAGAAACGAGAAACCTCGTGACCAAGCGGTGGTCGTAGTAATAGCGGTATACCATAGTAGAAGTTACAAAGCGAGACAGAGAAAGAGATAGAGAGCGCGCGAGAGAGAGAGAGAGAGAGAGAGAGAGAGAGAGAGAGAGAGAGAGAGAGAGAGAGAGAGAGAAAGAGAGAAAACGCTATATAGTTCACGATGATATAGTGGTATACATGAATTTATGAGGGTCGCGAGGATACATGGCAGGCTACAGTTGGAACATGGCACGCAGCACGACGTAAAATCGTTTTCCCTCGGAACGAGTAGATTACCCCGAGAGCGAGAAAGAGCTCGCAAGAGAGCGTTGTCGTCTCGGTGTTGGGCTTATGTGGAAGAACGAAATTGCAGCAGTGACCCAGGGTTCTCTCGTACTCGGTCACACAGAAAATACACCTATATATAAGTGTGTTAAGATTTTAAGTGCAAAAGAAAACGAGGAGAGTCGTGAGCGATCCGTAGAGCGGTGTATATAGAGCTCAGCCGGCCACCGTGCTCGAACGTCAAACGACTCTGTTCGCAATGAGAGCGAGCGGTTGGTGTCGTAGTGGGGGGAGAGACAGAGCTTGGTGGATCGGCCGGGAGGCGGCAGCACCAGCGGCGGTCGACGTTAAAGCGTGGCGGGCGCGCGCCCCCTTCAGTGAGCGTGTCTCTATTAAATCTATTATTAGAGAAAGACCGCCAAGCATTTCTCTCACTCTCTCTCTCTCTCTCTCGTTCTCCAAGTGCCCAAAAGTATTCCTTTCAATTACCGGCGGAGATAGAGAAGTTCGCGTAAATTTTCTATTTTACTTTCTTTTTTCCTTCGTTCTTTTTTCCATCTCGACCTCGGAGTGGAAAATCGTTCACGAGAATTCGAGGAAATTATCGCTCGTCCCGTTTTCGACTTGGAGCTTGAGATAAAATTATGATTCGGTGGGAAGAGGGAAGGGGGATTGTACGTTATTACATCGCTCTCTAAATTGATTCGCCGATCGCTAATCGCATTTTAACCGGTTAAGATTCGATGAATATCGAACAGGGTCGACCAATAGTCGAATTACCGGGGTCTTCTATTATTCTGGTAAAGGAATTAATTGGAATATCTAAGTATATAGCATTATGATAACGTCCTCCTTCGTTTTATCACGAACCAACGTTTACCTCGGACGTCGACAAAATCCAATTGTCATTTAACGCGAAATACGATTTTTTGTGTACGAAGGAATTATTCGACGTTCGCGACGAGAAAAGAAAATTTATTGGATTTTAATCGAGCTCCTGTCGATCAACGAAATATTAATATATTATTATTCGAACTCGGGAAATGGCGAGAGGGAGAGAATAAATTTAACTTTCGGACGAGTTTATTTAAAAACGAAACAAGAAAAGTAAATAAATAATAATTTCCTCGATTCTTTCAAACGATTATTTTTATCGAGGAAAAACGACAATTTTTCATTCAACCTGGAAGAAAAAAGGGAATTTGCTTTTTTGCATCGAAGACTTTTGGATCGAATCGAATCAATCGTCGACGAAATCAATGTAACGTCTTGATTATAATTTCGAGGATGTGCGAGTTGTAAATCGGTTCGCGAGACGACGAGTTCGATGCAAAGGGAAGTGAGAGAGAGATGGAGAATAGAGAAGGAGCCAAATGTGTGAGATTTTGGATAGATGTTTGGCGAGGTACGAAGAGTCGCGTCGTTTCTTCCTCTCGCGGTGTGTCAGCGAAGCCGTAAACCGAGGCCGCGTGTGCGCGCATGACCAGCTTCTTCGTCTTCGCCATATCTCTCCGCTCCGGACGGCGGCGTTAAAACCTTAAGGGCGTAAATTTGCGTCTACCCTCTCTTTCTCACTTACACGTGGCCGCTCGCGCTCTGTTCTTTGTGGCAGAATTCTCATTCTACACTCGTAACTCTTGAGAGAAATGCTCCGTGGTCTCTCATGAGCGGGATGGAAGAGCATATGAGCTCTCTATATAGCTCCTCGTGCATCAGCCTTCGTTCATCAAAGGATCAAAGAAGCCCGTTTCACACGAAGCTGTTAGCGCCATGATATATATATATGTGTGTGTGTGAGTGTGGGTGCGAATGTGTTGGTGTGATAGTTCGGGCGTGGGCCACACGAGACGATCGTAAACTGTGAAAAGTTTATAGACTTTTTTTTCTTTTTTATATTCACCAATAATAATAATATAAAGAAAAATAATTGTTATTGTTATTTTGATTGACGAAATTATATTCTATAAGTAGGTATATAATAAAATATCGAGTGAAATTAATTAAATGTTGTAGTGGGTGTTAGTTAATTGTACGAATTAATGAGAAAATAATGGTAAAAAAAATTATTATTATTATTTTAATTGAGGAAATTTTATTCTAGAAATAATAAAATATTGAATGAAATACCTAAATCAAATATTTTATGTTAGTTGGATCGAAGTGAAAAAGATTATTTCAATACGTACAAATCCATGAGAAAATAATGTTAAATAAATTATTATTATTATTTTAATTGAAAAAATTTTATTCTAGAAAAAATAAAATATTGAATGAAATAAATCAAATATTTTATGTTAGTTGGGTCGAAATGAAAAAGATTATTTCAATACGTACAAATCCATGAGAAAATAATTTTAAATAAATTATTATTATTATTATTTTAATTGAAGAAATATTATTCTGGAAATAATAAAATATTGAATGAAATAAATCAAATATTTTATGTTAGTTGGGTCGAAATGAAGAAGATTATTTCAATAAGTACGAATCCATGAGAAAATAATGTTAAATAAATTATTATTATTATTATTTGAAGAAATTTTATTCTAGAAATAATAAAATATTGAATGAAATAAATCAAATGTTTTATGTTAGTTGGGTTGAAATGAAAAAGATTATTTCAATACGTACGAATCCATGAGAAAATAATGTTAAATAAATTATTATTATTATTTTAATTGAAGAAATTTTATTCTAGAAATAATAAAATATCGAATGAAATAAATCAAATATTTTATGTTAGCTGGGTCGAAATGAAAAAGATTATTTCAATACGTACAAATCCACGAGAAAATAATTTTAAATAAATTATTATTATTATTTTTATTGAGGAAATTTCATTCTGTAAATAATAAAATATTGAATGAAATAAATCAAATGTTGTATGTTAGTTGGGTCGAAATGAAAAAGATTGTTTCAATACGTACAAATCCATGAGAAAATAATGTTAAATAAATTATTATTATTATTTTAATTGAAGAAATTTTATTCTAGAAATAATAAAATATCGAATGAAATATATCAAATATTATACGGTGTATTAGATGGGACAAAAGTAAAAAAATTATTTGAAATACGTACGAATTCATGAGAAATTATTATTACAGATTTTTTATAAATTATTAGATTTTTAAAATATTTTTATCTTGAGAGTGTTATGAAATTGTAAAAAATCTTTCTTTCGTTGGAATAAATTTTGATAAATGATAATAATGAGAAATCTCGGTCGAAATAATTAAATAAAAAGAAAAAAAAGAATTTTTCAAATTCTAATTTTCTCGTCCGACGCAGTGAGAGGCTAAAGAGCGCAGCTCCGGCTCGATATAATAACGCCTAACACTAATTCTCTCCAGCTGTAAACTCCGATATTTCTCGCGCAATGATTTTACGGTCGCGTTGATTAATTTTGTTTTTTTTTGTTTTAAGTTTTTTTTTTCATTGTTTTTATCACGTGACCGCGAAAATTGTTTTTCAAATCATTAAAAATTTACAGTCGACGGACACGAATGTTCGCTCGTGATTTCCGTTTCGTGTGGGTAAAGAACGAAAACCAGAAAGAGGGAGAAAAAAATGAACAAAAACAAAATTAAATTAGTAATACACAAGAATTCCGTGCAGCGATTAACATTTTTACGACGTTATCCGTCAAATTGTAATTGGGGCGTAACCAAACAATGCCACTCTGCAAATTATGGCAATAATAAAAACGAACAAAAATATAAAAATACATTAAAAAAGAAAAGCAATGCAAAATTTGCATAATTGTTCCACTCTATAATTCGTTTTGCCCCCCCCCCCCCCCCCCCCCCACCCCCCTGTATATGTAGATATATATAATTTAAAATAATATATATATTATATTATATGATATAATACAATATTAATATTATATGATATATATAATATATTATATATTATATATGATATATATGATATAATATTAATATATATATTATTTTATATTATTGATATTAATATTATATGATATATATAATACATAATATAATATATTATATTATATTATATATTATTAATATTAAAATTATTATATTATATCATATTATATTATATATTATATAATATGATATAACATAATATTAATATTATATGTGTTATTTTATGATATATTTTACTTTATATATATATAGAAATATAGAAAGAGAGAGAGAGAGAGAGAGGGCGAGCGAAAGAGAGGTGGGGAGGGGGGAGAGGGAAGTGGGCCAGATGTTTGGCTAATGATGTCAGCGAGGAATCGTATCTAAAACCGAGCCAGTTTCTCTCCTCGCACGGTGCTAAGCTCGGCTCAGAGAGAAAGAGAAAGATAGAGAGAGGGAGAGAGGGGGAGAGAGAGAGAGAGAGAGAGAGAGAGAGAGAGAGAGAGAGAGAAAGAGAGAGAAGTGTCTCATTCCCGTCGTCGTCATAGTCGAGATGCACTGGCCCACCGCACGCCACTCTCCCCTTCACCCTTCTCTCGATTCTTAAGGCTTTTGCGAACCGTGGAAAGAGCTACGTACGAAATAAGATGGAAAGAGGGAAAGAGAGGAAGAGAGAGAGAGAGAGAGAGAGAGAGGAGAAAAACAGGAAGAGAGGGGTGGAGAGAGCGAGTCTTATTACTCGTATAAGACTATCCTGCCCGCACGTGCACACACGTTCCTGACTCTACGAGTGAGCGAGAAAGAGGGAAACAGAAAGAGAGAGAGAGAGTGAGACCGGGAGTTCCTCACGCATGCTGCCAGTGAGATATCCCAAGTTCTTGAGCTCAGGCGCGAGAGAAACCCGCCAGGGTAATTGGACCACCCACTTGACGCTCGGGCCACCCCCGTGAAACGCTTAACTATATATATAGTTACATGTATGAAGGTCCGTACGAAGCTTTTTCGTTCGATATATGTAGATGTTCCCCTTCCTCCCCCTCCCCCTCCTCAAAAATCGCTCTTAATTCCGGCGTTACGGAAAACAGACGGAAAAGCTAATAAGTAGACACGTCGCACACATTTTTTTCTTTCTCTCTTTTGTAAATCAAATCTATTCGTACCGTCAACATTTTTGTTCAATTTAATTAATATTAACTCGATGAATTAAATTGATTTATCGTAAAAAAATATTTCCTGATAAACTAGGTATTGTCGACATATTTGGTTTTTTTAGTTTTATTTATTTTTTATTCAATTCATTCATGAATTTATTTATTCATTAATTCGTGGTTCAATTAATTTATGAATTTTCGTTCATTTTAATTATTATTTAAATCGATGAATTAAATTAATTTGAATAATGAGATAATTTGTAAATTTGTTTTTTATTTCTTTTAAGATCTGGTTCAATTAATTTATAAATTCTTGTTCATGTTAATTAATATTTAAATCCATCAATTAAATTGATTTATCGTAAAAAATATTTTTTAAACTAGATATTGTCTACATATCTGATTTTTTAGTTTTATTTTTTTGTTAGAATGTTAGGAATAATGAAATAATTTGTAAATTTATTTTTTGCTTCTTTTAAAATTTGATTAAATTAATTTATGAATTTTTGTTCATTTTAATTATTATTTAACACGATGAATTAAATTAATTTGAATAATGAGATGTTATGAATAATGAGATAATTTGTAAATTTATTTGTCGCTTCTTTTAAAATTTGATTCAATTAACTTATGAATTTTCGTTCATTTTAATTATTATTTAACACGATGAATTAAATTAATTTGAATAATGAGATGTTATGAATAATGAGATAATCTGTAAATTTATTTTTCCCTTCTTTTAAAATTTGGTTCAATTGATTAATGAATTTGTTTTTATTGTTATAAAAACAAGATGAACGTTAAGAAACGCTAAATACATCATAGGCGATTTAGGAAGTTCTCGTTTTACCGTGTAAATAAACCTTGAAAATAAGGAAATTGGAGAAAAACAACCTGGCAAAGGTCCATCGAGGAGAATCTCGTGTGGCATTGGGGAGTGTAAGGGTGGGTTTTGAGGGGGGTTGAAAGAAAAACTTTCGGTCTTGTCAAAGCTAACCAACGAGTGAATATACGTCGGTTTAAGAACAAGGATTATGTAGTGACTCGTGACACAAGCCTGATGCTCGAGAAATAAGGACCTCTTTTCAGACCCTAAAAAAGGACAAAGTGCCTGTCAGACCGGAGAGTGATACGAGCCACCGGATTTTTTTTTTCGTCTTGTTCTTTTTTCATGCGGATCATTTTTCGTCCTGAGGGCGGAAGGAAAATGCTGCGTAACGCGCCCTTACCAAATCTAGTCGCGAGACGATCGACGAGGGTGTCTTATTTACCAAATAAAAAATAAAATTTGAATTTTTATTGATTTTTGGAAAAATATAAAAATTTTTCCAAAATTCTTTTTTCCTATTTGCGCGTTAGAGACAAAGTCGTCTTGGCAAAGTTACTCATGAGACGATCGACGATCCTTTCTTATTTACTGTACAGAATAAAAAGGAAAAATGTTGTTTTTATTGATTTTTCAAAAAAAAAAAAAAAAAAAGTGTTTATTTCAAAATTTCTTTTTTTAATTGACGCGTTAGAGTCGAAGTCGCCTTGACAAAAGTACTCGCGAGACGATCCACGAGACACTCCACTATTTATTTATACCCAATCTTATATATAAAAATGGAAGAATGTTTGTTTGTCTGTGTGTCACGAGTAATCTCCTATACCATTCGTCCGATTGCGATGAAAATTTGGTGAATTGTAGTCCGCACTCCCGAGAAGGTTTCTGCGTTAGTAGAATAATTTTAATTGCCAAAATAAACGCGTACGGGGCAAAACAAAATTAACATTTATGTATATCTATATATAGAGATTATTTGACAGCTGTCAAAGTATGCTACGAAAATGACATGCGAAATAAAAGACACGCTTTTATTTTAACGACTCGATCGACTCGATATTACACATATCGATTGCATAATTCATTTGACAGCGAATGTCAAATTAAGGAGGTTTATCTGGTATAAAGTAAGTCAAAACAAAAATTTGTGTGACAAGCGTAGTCAATTCAGCATCTTTGACGGTGCGGCGAATGCTTAACCTCGCCAAAATTACTATTATTCGAGACAAATTAATTTACTATGAATCTCATGAGTACTTAATCGATTTTATGAAGCTCTACAAATGTTCCTTGGATATTGTTTTATTAATTTTGCAATTTTGGTCGAAAACTGTTTGTCAATGGTTGTGAATTTAATGTACGTAGACGGAAAAACCACTGAAACCCATAAAGGTACGTGTTAATTTTAGGAAAAATATGTTTTTATTAATGTCTCGCGAACAAGGTATCATCGAGACTTCAAATTTGAAGAACACGACTTTATAGATACTGATAACTATATTCTGATTTTTTAATCAATATATGTTTTTTAACTCGCTGACCAGATAAATTTACTTAATCGTGACATTAAATCGGAAAACGATTGGAAGATATGCACGTTAGTCACAAATGAAAAATACATTACAAGCTTCAGAAATGGACGAGCAACGAGAAAGCAAGACAGGAAACAGTTGGAGTAGGTATGACGACGTACAAAGTTTCTTAAAATAACAGCAGTAACAGGCGAATTAATTAACAAAGTTTTTGAAGATATTGCACATAACTACAAAAAACATATGTGGTTAAGGGAACGTGCTATATTAGCAGCAAAAACATCAATGTCAAGTATATAAATTTCACGATTCAAAAGAGAATACCATAAGAAGCTGAAATGTACATTTCGATTGCTGCTTTTATTAATCAAGAACAAGTTGTTAATTATGTAACTAAATTATTGAATTCTCTTAGTTTGCCAGAATACCGCCGCACGTTGTAACATTAAAAATGAGAGTACCTCATTCTTTTATCAAATCGTTGAAACATCAATCCACCACGACTTTGCAACGGTACTGTGGTTTTCGGGAAAAATGTGATGAACAATCCGAATGAGACTACAATTAAAAATGGATAATTTAAAGGAGAAGATGTGCTGTTGTCACATATCCTAATGATATCAAAATATATGCCATTCGATTTCAAACGTTGGCAGTTTCCAGTGCGACTCGCATTTGCAATGTCCATCAACGAAGTACTGGGACAATTTCTCAAAATGTATATAGTAGAGATTATATTTGGAAAGTTCATGCTTCACACATGCGGAAAAAAAAAAGTTATTAATTATCCAACTGAATTCCTGAATTCGTTTCATTTACCAGGCATAGCGCCGCGCGTTGTAACATTGAAAACGGGAGTGCCTATCATACTTTTACGAAACATCAATCCACCATGACTTTGCAACGGTACTGGGAAAAATATGATGAACAATATCAGCGAAACTACAATTTAAAATAGAAAATTTGAAGGAAAAGACGATGTACTGTTGTCACGTATGCCAATGATACCAAAATATATGCCATTCGATTTCAAACGTTTGCAGTCTCCGGTGCGACTCGCATTTGCAATGCCCATCAACGAAGCACGGGGACAATCGCTAAAAATGTGTATAGTATAGATTATATTTGGAAAGTCTATACTCCGCATATGGACAAAAAAACAAAAAATATTCTGTGTCAAATAAATTATGACACCAAAACGGCGTTGCAACGCAAGCCGGGTACCGCTAGTAAAAAATAAAAATCACATTTTTATTAAATTTTTCTAAACAAAACATTTTTTTCAAATTCTTTTTCGAATTCTCGCTTTCGAGCCGACATCACCTTGGCAAAATTACTCAAGATGATCAATGAACCTCCCCTATTTGCTATACCTAACAAAAAAAAAACAAAAATAATATTTTTACAGAATTTTGAAAAAAAAAATCTTTCCAAAATATTTTTTCCTAATTCCCATGTTCGTTTCTCGCTTACGAGCCGACATTTCCCTGGCAAAATTACTCAAGAAGATCAACAAACCTCCCCTATTTCCTACACCTAATAAAAAAATATAAAAAAAAACAAAAATCATATTTTTACAGAATTTTGAAGAAAAACAATATTTCCAAAATATTTTTTCCTAATTCCCATGTTCGTTTCTCGCTTACGAGCCGACATTTCCTTGGCAAAATTACTCAAGACAATCAACAACCCTCCCCTATTTCCTATACCCAATATAAAAAACCAAAAATCATATTTTTACAGAATTTTGAAGAAAAAAAAATTTTCCAAAATATTTTTTTCTAATTCTCGTGTTCGTCCTATCGCCTCGGTTCAATTTGTTCATCAGCCAGGACTTTGCCCAGTGCATGATGTCCTTCCGGCCTGGAACATTGACGACGATCGCGTCCAAAGTGATTGACGACTCTCGGTTCATCCAGGCGCGAGATTTCAGCGCGATAAAACCCTGCGAGATTCACTGGATGTCCCGCCGCCCTTCTTCTCTCAATGACATAAACGCTCGTATATAATAAACGCCAAGACGAACGACTTTATTCCATGATTCATCCAAGATCCATTGACCTTTACGTCCACTCGTTATCGATCATTTTCCATTTGTTTTTCTTCATCTTTTTCTTCCTTTTTCATCCCCCCAACAATAATTACCTAGAACTGTCTTTTCACACATTTTTTCCAATCAAAATTCTTTGATTCTTCTGATTTACATCAATTGGAAAAAATCTAGGGATTTTTTTTTAAACGCTAGTTATTAAACATAAACAGACGTCATCGTGTGTGGGAAACGAATATGGAAAAATATTTCCTGAAGCGTGTCTTTCGTTTTTCAAGGCAACCTGCGAACATCCGTTTTGCCTCTTCCCTTCCTTCCTCCACCTTTTTCCCTTACATCCCTCTCACGTTTTACAAGACGTAGAAACTACGTGGGTGGCCTCTGTTCCTTGGATGGGGGGGGGGGGGGCTGAACGAAAATGCGATACGCGAACACACCCGAGGTATCGTCGAGGACTTATGTTGAGAGGGGAGATGAATGGGGGGAGGGGGGGGGGGGGTTAGATTTTTGCGGCTTGACGATACAACCTCGAAAGCTTCCGGTAGCTTTACGGTCGTATAGATTTCTCGACGGTCGGTTGGTCGAACAGAACGAACGACCTGTGCAAAATTCATTCGACACCGGATAAAAGAACAAAAAAGAAGATTTTCGGCGGTTTTTTAAATCGGAATTTATCGAATATCGTTGAAAATTAAATGAATTATTATCGTCGTACTTGATTGCATTTTTTGTGCACGTGACAATGTTTCAAATATAATTAGCGATAATCAATACGAAAGAAAGGTGGAATAATTATCAATGTATAGCGACCAAATCCCACCCCCACTCCTGGCGCTGTACAATTATACAAAAATATTAAGGAGGATCGACATATTGGGAAGCCTCGATTTGATCTTCTTTGCTTCATATTGAGATTTCTTCAAAACTATTCAACATTTTTCGATGATTTTTTTAAAATTTTGTTCAGAAAGACTTTATTGATAATTCTGTGTAGGGGTTTTTGAGGATATTCGGAATAGAAAATTTGTGGGACGAATTGAAATTCGAAAAACATTGGTTTGAAAAAATGTCTATTACTAATGTACCTTTTCTCAGGAACTGTACGTCCGATTTTGACCATTTTTGTTGTGCGTATATATTAAAGTGTTATAAACAATCTGACGAGCTAATTTTTCGATATTTTGTTTCAGAATTTTCTGATATCGTTTTGAAATTTTGTTAAAATTTTTTACGTTTTTTTACCTTCAAATATATTTTTCTCAGGTTTAAATCGTTTTTTTTTCAAAAAAATGGCTCGACACATCCTTCGTTTGGAGGTACTGATTACGTCAAAAAAAAGATAAAAAATAATAAAGCTGTAAAAGTTTGAATTTCAAATGAATTGAAACTTCAAAAAATGAATTAACATACTTCCACTGCTCAGAATTTCATGAAATTTGAACCACATATCAAGAAAGACACATACTTTCAGAAAAAAAATCCTTTTCTTCACGCCGCAACACAAACCTCTTTAAATCGTATCTCACGTCGATCCGTGTTTTATCGCCAAGCGTTTCGATTTCCTCGCAACAAGGCAATCTTCTCGTCGCGACTTTTGTTTATTCCCATCGTGTGAATGATAAATGCCTCGCCGTGATTTCAACCCTGCCCCTTTGCCGATGCGACAAAGTCTTCGAAACGCTTCGGAAGATTTGCAGGAGGGCAGTAATAATTGAAACGAGCCAAAAAGTGAGAGAGTGCGAGAAAGAGAGGAAACGATAAAGTCTCACCAGTGATACGCTCCCCCGTATCGGGTACAGTGCGTATTCTCCCCTTTGGCGTTACGAAGTTGCGATTTTGTTTTGTCCCCCCTGCCCCCCCCCCCTCCTTCTATAGCCCTCTAATTTTACGAGCCGTTGACTTCCGATCGATCCTCGGCGACAAGAGAAAACTATATATATATATATATATCTTACACCCTCGTATATATATGTATATGTACGAGGGTGTAAGAGAGGCGTCGGTGTCCATACCGCGGACCCGTCCACGCCGTTTTCAACGATACGGATCGTTGACGATGTCGCCCTGCTCGCCTTGTATCGCCGTGCCGACGCAATTTCGTAGCGAATTGCCATTTGACGCGGTACCCGCGACGATAACAAGACCCTCTCGAAGGGTGAGCAACGCGATATATAAAGGTATATATATATATATATGAGTTGTGCCGAACTTGTTCCTTCTCTCTCTGTCTCTGTCTTCTTTTTTTTTTACCGGTGACGAGATAACTCCGGCGCAAACTATGCACAAATTTTAGAGGGTTGTTGTAGTGCTCTCGCCACCCCTTATTTCGATGTCGTTTAAAAAATATATATGCGGGGAAAGCTCGTTGTTGTGGGAAGAAGGGAGAAAAGCATTCCACGGACGATAAAACGTAGACACGGATGAGAATAATTTAATTTCTGGGGTTAATTTGGCGAGGATTTAAATCGGGAAATTTCTTGTCGAGGGGTGAGCTTTTGAATAATCGAATTAGTTTGCGAAAGAAACTAGGATAATCGAATTGTGGAATTATTTTATTGAATTTTTAAGATTTTTGAAAGCATTTGGTAAGAAAATCAATAATTAAATAAAAATTTAGGTATTATTGTATTTGTCATGCTCAATTTTCAAAGCGCTAAACCCAACCCCACGTTCTATGCTTGCAGATAACGAAACTGAAGATCGACAGCAATCCGTTCGCCAAGGGTTTCCGGGACTCGTCGCGTCTAACGGACTTTGAGAGGTGAGTCTTAATCTCCTTGTTTGTCACACGTTCGCATCGATCACCCACACATTCACGACCCTCACTGATAAAAAGAAAAGAAAAACGTGCACTTACACGATAGAAAGAAGACGACACGAACGAAACAAAAAAAAGAACACATAATCCTCAATCATCACCAGCTCAGCGTCTTCGATTCGAAGAGACAAATCACATAATCGAGCAGTTTCCCTTTCAGGGAAACCATGGAGTCGATGCTGGCGGAGCAGCAGTCGTTGAGATTTTCGCATCGGTTGCCGTTCGAGATGAGCCAATTGCAAGCTGGCTCGACGAATCTCAGTCTCGAAGAGAAAGCACTTTGGGCCGCGGGTTCGCAATTTTTGTTGAGGACAGTTGGGCCTTACGCTCAATTGGTGAATCCAGCACTCGTTTATCCGGGCGCCTCCAATGCCGCTGGCTCCAGTCATCAGCAACAACATCAGCAACATCAGCAACAGCAGCAGCAACAACAACAGCAACAACAGCAACACCAGCAGCAGCAACAACAGCTCAGCCATTTGTGGTGGGCATCGTCGCTGGGACCCACGCTCTTCGCAGCCGCTCATCATTATCAGCAGCAACAACAGTTGGCCGCCTCGAGTTCCCAGCAGAGTCCACCACCGGGACCTGCAGCCCCACGACCAATTTATCCATCCGCTCTTGCACTGGCCCATCATCGTTTCTCACCGTATCCTGGCACGGCGATGAGAAAACCAACGACACCCGCGAGCGCGTCACCCTCCGCATCTAGGAGAGCCACACCCTCGCCAACCGACAGCCTGTATCGCGAGGCGCAGGACCTCTCGCCGTCGTAGTCGTCGTGGAAATTCACGTGATGAACGTTCATGCGATGACTAAAGTGCGATCGCCACTCGCGTTTTGTTCCCTCCCACCCGGTGAGATATTTTCTTATTTTTTTTTTGTTTTTCTTATTGGAACATTCCCAGAATGGTTTTATTTGCCAAGAATAGTTGTTTGATCCGACTCGAGGAACAGAATTTCGTTCTCGAGGATGATTTTGAGACGGGAGATACGCGCGGGCAAATGTATTCGAAGGTGTATCGGGGTCTGGAAACGCTGTGATCAAGATGGCGGCGAGTGCACGAAATGGCGGTCGACGTGCGTGGCTTGGAGTCACCTGCTCGATTCTCTCGCGCTTTAAGCGACGGAAAAATGTGACCGGAGGCCAGATTTTGTGAAATTGAGCAGAGAATTTGGGAGAATCAATGAGATTTTCGTTACGCGTCGCTGTGAGCGAGTACTATCGAGAAATCAAGGAACGAAATCTAAAACATAACCTAAAAACGATTTTAATCGTTGCGCTGAGACACTCCAGATCCCGATATTATATTGTTCGTTTTCTTTTATTTCTTTCATACACGTTGCGAAAAAAATAATGTTTCGCTTTTGTTGTTCGGAAGGATTTTGCGCGCATGCGCAAACGCTAAAGACGATTCACGAGTTACGTCGTAATAGTCGGGGTGTTCTACTCTTGTACATATAATTATGTAATTCACGAACAACGGGTTAAATCGCCCTTCTATTGTAACATAAGCTATGTTATATATGTGTATGTATAAACAAAAACATATATATACATATATATATATATAAATAAATAAAATATATATATATATCTATATATATTTCGCATAATTATACCTAATTATTGTTATCGTTATTTATGATTTTTCTCTTCCTCCACTCCGTTTTATTCGCGTGCGTATGCGAGAGATCGGTTCTTTGTTTGTTTTTCTCCCAGGGATGAACGAGCGATTTTTTTGCAATAAAAAAAAACAAAAAAATCATCGTATCACTTTGCGAATTGAAATCAACGAGAGAACGATGGATCCGGCGACGTTTTGGGCGTAAGCTCGAGAAACGCGGAAAATTAGTACTATTAGTGCGTAGAAACGTTATATTGTATTGTTATAATGAAGAGAAAATTGAACGAAAGTTGGCTTGTGTTTTCTTTTTTTTTTCTTCTTCTTTTTTCTTTTTTGGTAAACGCATACAAACGCCCCCCCGTCGCTGTGCAAGCTGTGTTCTACTACCCCCCCTGGCCCACCCAAAATGTAAATAATAAAAAAAAATGACCCTGAATAAAATGAAAAAACGACTCTTGTACCGAGATTGAATTTGCAAATTTCCTCAATCCCTCTTCATTTCTCCGCCTCCAGATCGTCGACCCTCGATGAATTCGGATCGTTTTTTCGTATTTTCTGTTTCCACGAAAAATTTACACGTCTTTGGATCTTCGATTTTTTTTTCACCGTTTTCGTGTTTTTTCTTTTGCTTTATTTTTGTCTCATTTTTTTGCCATTTAATTTTTTTTTCTCGTTACACTCTCTCGCTCATTTCCTCGACCATTCGTCAACGTCGTGACGAGAGCCACAGGCTGTGCAAATGTTGGCGGAACAATTTTGTTCACCGGTCACGGGAGCAAGAGGAGAAGGAGGAGGAAGAGAGAGAGCGCACGGCCAAGTCGAGGATAACTGCTATGTTATCACGCGATCCGCGAGCTCGACTCGATCGAGTGATTCGCGGAATCAACGAATCGGCTGGAATTTTCTCGTGCTCGCGACGCTGAACGATTTCTCGTGTGGGTGGGCTCGCAAATATAAGACGTGTATATATATATACATATATATATATATATTTCTGGACAAATATATACCGAGAGGCAAAAAGAGGGCGCATGCACTTCCGGTATATCGCGAGCACGGCTAAACGCTTCGACGATTTTCTCGGACCGCCCTCGAACCGCCTCATACGCGTTCCATATCGTTACGTCGCTTATTATTTCATCGAACGCGACGGGTAGGTATGTGTTTTCTTTTTTTTTTTTTTTTTTTTTTTCGAACAAATCTAAACATTCTCGAGTATTTTTTTACACGATTTTCTTCGGTTCGTATATATTTTTCTTTTTAATTTGGAAATGTTTTGTTAAAATTGTATTTGCGAGCGACTTGTGTTCTCGAAATTACGGTTTTTGTTTTTATTTGTATTGTTTTGCTTTTTGACGACGTGAAAATAATAAAAGCGAGAGATGCGTGGACGATTAAGAATCGCGGTAATTTATTTAGAAAACAAATTTCAACCGGGAGTCACTCGAGTACGAAAGTTCTCGGAATTATTTTGAAATAAAACAAACAAAAATAACGTATTTCCGTCGAAAACGAGCGGGAGAAAAAATGTGAGAACGTTGACGCGATTGAATAAAATAAAACAAACAAAAATATTTTGTATTCAAATTCTTTCGACGAAGATTTTTGTTTATGGTAAGCGAATTTATCGAAAAATATTTCGTAACGCGCGGTTACGCTCACGCGTTTTTTTTATTTTTTTTTTTTTGATAAATCTCGACGTCTACGCGAAACGATCTGATAAATCACGAAATTTATACAAACTAAAAACTGATAAATCACGAAATTCATAAAAAAAAGATCTGATAAATTTGATGAAACAATTAATATTTAATGAAATGTAATTTAATGAAATACTCGCGATTCGTCGTGTTTTCGACGCTGAAGATGATAATCTCGGACTCTCCGGGAGACTTCCGGTGTCTACGCATCAAATCATGTCGCGGGCAAAAGGTAGGAAACTAAAAGACGCGGAGTCATGAGATTCGTCGTCAGCGATATGCGTACGAAGCGAGAGAGAGAAAAAAAAGCAAAAAGACAAAGAGAGAAAGAGAGAGAGAGAGAGACAGAGAGAGAGAGAGAGGGAGACAGTTAGATAGTGCGGAAGCGTTCTTTCCGCTGTAAATCAAAATGCGAAGGTAAGAGTCAAAACGCAACGTCGCGGTATCAAACCACCGCACGCACTTTAGCCGCGGTGAAGAAGACCGAGCGGCGGCGCGGTTCTTCGTCTCTCTGCGTTCCTCGATTGCACATTTTCGCTTTGCAACACAACTTCGCGACGGTACGTGGCGTTGAAATGTGGCACACGCAGCCCGTTACGAGAAAGACGGAGAGAAGCTGGCAGGGAAATTAGCGCGGCGTCGACATAAATATCGAAGACGAGAGGGCAAAATGCGTGACTGCGATACGTCCGTTTTACATATTTTCGCGAGTCGCGCGGACACGTCCGACGATTTTACGATTGCTTGATGTGTGTGTGTGTGTTTTTTTGTTTTCACCGCGGCAAGACAAATATCCGATTGATTTCGAAATTTTGTGTTTTTTTAATATTTGAAGCGAGGGAAAACGTACGTTTGTTTTTTGCGATAAAATGCAAACATTTTTCAACGAGGGAGTTTTATAGAGATTTTGGTATGAAAAATCAACGTATTTTCAAATTTCTGTGCAGAGATTTTAGATTTTTTGGGTTTAGAACGATAAAATTTGAATTTTTTGGTAATATTTCGAGATGGTTTTTGTAAATTCGTGGAAGTTAGATACAAAATCGACAGTTTTGAAGTTTTTTTTAAATGAAAATGCCACGAAAATCAAGTTTGTAAATTGAAAAATTTGAGTTTTCTATGAATACTTCTACACAATTTAGGAAAATTATAAACAAAAAAACAAGAATATTGGTGTAATTGCAGAATATTCAAGCAAAAATTTTCGAAATTAAATTCATTGCCTAAAAATGCGCAATTTTTGTCAATTTCTAGCGATGTTTTTATGAGCAATTGGCGGAAAGTTTCTTAGATTTTTGGGTTTATAACTTCAAAATTTGAATTTTTCTCAATATTTCGAGACGCTGTCTGTAAATTCGCGAAAAGTCGATAACAAATCGTCAAAATTTGACTTTTTTAAAATAAAAATCACAAAAATCAAATTTATAACCTCAAAAATTTGATTTTTCTGTAAATACTTCTACACAATTTAGTCAAACTATAAAAAAAAAAAACAAGAATATTGGTGTAATTGCAGAATATTTAAGCAAAAATTTTCGAAATTGTATTCATCGCCTACAAATGCGCAATTGTTGTTAATTTCTAGCGATGTTTTTATGAAAAATTGAAAGATTGGAAATTGGCGGAAAGTTTCTTCGATTTTCGGGTTTATAACTTTAAAATTTGAATTTTTCTCAATATTTCGAGACGCTGTTTGTAAATTCGCGAAAAGTCGATAACAAATTGTCAAAATTTGATTTTTTTAAATTAAAAATCACAAAAATCTAATTTATAAACTCAAAAATTTGAATTTTCTGTAAATACTTCTACACATTTTAGTCAAATTATAAAAAAGAACAAGAATATTAGTGTAATTATAGAATTTGTCGATAACAAATCGTCAAAATTTGATTTTTTTAAAATAAAAATCACAAATCAAATTTATAAACTCAAAAATTTGAATTTTCTGTAAATCCTTCTCCAAAATTTAATCAAACTATAAAAAACTATAAGAATATTGTTGTAATTACAGAATTTTCGAGCAAGAATGTTCGAAATTAAATTCATCGCGTAAAAAAGCGCATTTTCTGTTAATTTTTAGTTACGTTTTTGTGAAATAATGAAAAAGGATTGGAAATTGGCGGAAAGTCTCAAGATGAAAGAATCTTTATTCGTACGTTCGTGTCGCATAAGTCGTTGAGTGGACCCGATGGAGGGAGACAGGAAAAAAGCGTTCCAAGATCCTCGACGAATGAGAGGGAGAGAGAGGAGAGAAAGATAGAAAAAGAGAGAGAAAGAGAAAGAAAGAGATAGAGTCGTATATACTCTCTTCCGACGTGGGAATTAAGTAGCGGCGTTTTAATACGAAATGAAGGCATTATAAAGCCATTAGGAGGAGAAGAGAAACACAGAGAGGGAAAGAGAGAGAACGAGTGAATGGTCGAGGCGTCCGCCCATGAGTTTCTCCCTTTGGTATTCACTGCACAAGCTGCACTTGCGTGCCAATGTGCATCAGCTCTCTTTATTTGAATACACAAAACATTAACGGCTCTTCCCTCTCACTCCGCTTCGAAGGACGAAAATGTTCCACATACAGGTGAGATTGAAGAATACGACCGAGAGACATGGAAAAATAATGAAAAAAAAACAGAAAAAACCTTGCAAAACGACCGAAAGAGGGAGATGGAAGAAAAAAAATGACGAAAGAGGGCGCGTAGAGCGACGAAGCTCTCTCGTGGAACGCTCGATCTTTTTTCCGCATGCTCGAGCGAGGAGTTTTGCTCGAGCAAAGAAAAAGATGGAGAGAGAAGGAAAATACGTAATGCCGGGAAATATGGACCACCAAAATATTTTTGATCGCGACAATTGCGATTGAAATTCTAAATTACTAAAGGGAAACAGTTCCAATTCGGGATTTTCACTGTTTACTTTTTTTAAAGGGATGTTTTTCTGCCCTCGATCTATTCGTAATGATAACTGCGATAATATTCCGAAGCAATATTATTTTTGCATGTTTTTAATTCGACAAATCAATATTTTAGACAAACAATTTTTGTCAACATGAAATTCGTTTGTAAAAATTTAATTTTGGGTTGAAAATATTACAGATTCGTGATTAAAGGTTAATGTATGCTTCGTTATACTTGTATCACGCACTCAAATTTTAAATTCCTTCGCAACACGTTTTTGCAAAAATCTCCCTGGTCTTTCTCAGCGACCTGGGCCATATTGCCCCACATTACTCTAACTTCCCTCTTTAGATCTATATATACGTACATACGTATATATATATATGTAAGAAGGGAAGTTGGAGAGACTCTCGCGTCAAGCCTAATAACAACTTGGTTAACTGATGTGTGCTGGGAGCGCGCGGAGAGGCCTCGAAGAGAGAAAACTGCACCTCGAAGAGGCTCTCTCGCGAGCGATGCTCATCCAGCGTGTCTGTTAAATCGTTAATTACCCTGCTGGAAGGGAGCGTCGAGGGAAGAGAGACAGAGAAACAGAAAGAGAGACAGAGAGTCGAGAAAGAAGGGGAAGAGGACGAGACAGAGAGAAACCTCAAGGGGTGTCGTCTCGCGAAAGATAGAGAGGGCGAGAAAGATTCTTAGTCGAGATGCGTGAGTGAGCGAGAGCTAGGAAAGGGGGTAGGGAGCAAAAAAATATATAGAAAGAGAGGGGAAAAAAAATTCTTCAACTCGGCAGTATGGAAGAGTGATCGAGGCTTCTTATGCTAGCTCGCTCACTAAGGCTGCGTGGATGCACAACCGGCAAACGAAACGCCCACTTCCGGCGATACACACGGCCACTTGATTCCCACTTTTGCGTCCGCGAGTCTATCTTCGCCCGTAGAAAGAAGGGTTGGTAGACAAAACTTTCATCTTCTGACTCGACAAATATCCTAATTGTCATGAACAAATTCTCATTTTCATCCCTCGAAACAAATTAATCCTAAAATATCGAATAATCAACCTCATCTTTCTTAATTTTATTTCAATCTCTAAACCACCCCTAATCTTCTCCTAGAAATCTCCACCCTTAAACAAATTTTATAATAATTATAAAAAAAACCACACCCATCGATAAAATCTACCCAGAACTTAGAAGATCTAATTCTACACTTCAACAACCTCTAATCATACCCAATCCTAAAAAAACATCCAAGAACTCCTAGTACGATAGCCCGCGACCTAAATTTTGACATTATAGCATTACGGCCAAAACCATATAAAGTCGATAGCTAGGATTAGCCCAAACCAAAAAATAATAATATCAGAAATTTTCTGCGTAGCGTCTGACCTGACTGCATTTTCGAAAATGTCAACAAATTTTGCCGACCTGAATCATAATAATACGTCTGATTTTCGAAATACAGTTGAACGATAGATCTAAAACACCGAAAAAACATTTTTCAGACGCCAGTAGTGTAGCTCCTAGCAAGGACTCCATTTTCAAAAATTAAAAATGAGACAAAAAAAGAAACTTATAGCAGCCCGTCTGAAAATCTTTTTTACAAGTTAATTTGGATTAGTTGATGCGAAAAAATCAGTTTCCAGAAGAAAATGTGAGCAGCTTATGTTTTGAGACCGTTTTGAAAATGTCAAAAAATTTTCCCGATCGGTAACATAGCAATCTGTCTGGAAATTATTCGACATGATACGCGCAAAACGTCTGAAAACAATTTTTATTGTAATAAAATGACAAAATCTATGTACATTTTCAATATCAGACGCATTGTGATAATATCGACTGCATTTTTTTTGCCATAGCAGAAACGGGCTCCCACATAGATGCCTACACTTTTGACCATCAATACTCAACTAATTGGGTTCAGAATCATCTAATCTAACGATTTTATACGGTTTTGGCCGTAAAACGATCATGCATGGTTTTGGTCGTAGGCTCTCGTACTATCCCTAAATAATAAATCTCATTGGGTAGATCTATCCCATAAAGTTCGCAAGAGTGCGAAAGTATCGCGTCACAATCCGCTTTCGACGGAAGTCTTCGCCCACCCTCGAATAATCGCAACCCCCTCCTCTACATCGCTATCGATAGCAGAAGCAAATTTGTACACGAAACATGTGTAATTCTCGCATACCTCTATAGTTATATATTCACACACGTATAAATATATCTACACTCGCGAAACTACGGTACAAAGCTGCGAACAGTCATCAGCAATTGCACTCTGGCATGCAACCAGGTCGCGATGTGAATTATATATATACATGTATATATAAAGACAAGAGCGTTCTCTCTTGCATCGTATTATTTACCCGCTTCTCTCCTCCTCCTCCTCCTCCTCCTCACGCGGCTAATTTGCCGTAATACGTAATTTGCCTGAACGAAGGTACGCATTGTACGTATTTATATATGCACACACACGCATACGATATAGTTATAGGTTGGCATCCGTGCTTGCCTCACGTTGTACCGCTTTAATATTGCGTGCAACGTGACTATATAAATACGTATGTGCATTTTAAATATATATTTATAAATATGTGTGTGTGTGCGTGTGTACACGCAAAGCTCAGGACGGTCAGCGTCATTGCGCTGGATCGGCGTCGATCTCTCCCTCTTTCTCTCTCTATTCTCCCTTCCTAGGTGAGCATTAATTACGCCTGCTTCACAGGTGCCAACAACTCGATTATCAGGCACGATCCGATCAGATCGCGGCTCGAGATTGTAGGAACGCTCACACGCGCCCGCCATATGTGAGATAAAGCGTTTCTTTCTTGCACTCTCTCGCTCTGTAACTCTAGCGCTCTCGAGTCGTGTTGAGCTCTTTCATTATTGTACCGCGACGTTCCAGGGCCCAAGATCTATGGGTATATTTATAAGTGTGTAGATCTCGTTGGTAATGGCGAGAAGACGAATCTAGCAACCCCTTCGTGTGGGCGAGCCTCGTTTTCCCATCGACGAACGACGCCTGCCGACAATTTACTGGCTAGCCGGTACGCTTCGTTGGATGTATGGCATCGTGCGACATCTTGCGGCGAATTTCCATAACCACGACGGTCCATTAAGTCTGTGGATTAATTATTGACATGAATAAGTCAGTGAGGAAATAGTCTTGTTTTTTGTTTTGTTTTGGATGAATTGTTGATCCAATTAGGGAATTAAATTATATAACGTTTTTCAATATTTTGAAAAGTGTGATGTTTTTTTTTATAAAGATTTTGGGGTTAGATAACGTTGGGAGGTTTGTGGGAGAATTGAGAAGGAGGAGGCTTTGCAGCCCGCGGGGCGTCGACGACAACGAGGGAGGAAAAATAAATTCGCGCCGAATAAAATGGCCGCATAGGTGGCTCGCGGGGGTGGCGTATGGAGGACGAGGAGAAGGGTGGGAACGTCGACGACGACGACGACGACGACTATGACCACGACGACGACGACGACGACGAGAGAGTATCGATTCGGTCGTCGCTCGAAAGCTCTAACACCGCGTGAAACGCCCTCTCGACGCGAAACTCTCCACTCAATATACGTAGCTAAGCGTATACAAATTCTGGCTGTAATTATACAATCGGTTACTTCAGGACACCCGGTATATTGCTAATCATTTTTTTTTTCATTAAAAACCCGCCATATTTTCCATCATTTCTCAAATTAGAAACAATCTGTATCTTTTTTGTTGATTTTAAAATTGGACACCCAATATATTTTCTATCGTTTCTCAAATTAAACCATAAATTGGACACCCAATATATTTTCTATCGCTTCTGAAGTTAAACCCCCAGTACATTTCTTTCATCGTTTTGTGATACTCGATGGTGGGAGATGTCCAGGGCTCGGTCTGATGAATGGTGGTATTTAATTTGGTGATAATGATAAGGACTAGGGGTCTAGATTTGGTGATAAGTTGACCGAGTATTTATTTATTAATAATAGTAGGACGAAGACTCCGTTTAGTGATAAATGATTCAGCCACTTGTTTATAATGATATGAATGGTATATTACTCTGGTGCTGGCTTAGATGTTATTATTTAGATGTAAAATGTGAGAGCATGTATCGGTTTTACCGTAACATCTAACTACCATAATAACATTTTAAACGGAAACATATATGTTAAAATTTATTTCTTACAGTTTATAATGCCAATATATGCACAATACTTACGTAATCCGTTAGCCGTGGTCGAAAACGTCCTGTTCCGATTTGCACTTTTCACCATTTAGAATGAAATTAACTACCACAGTTGATATCGCGCACTCACAAACCTTCCTACCTATACTTCTTTTTAATACTACTCGAGTGGCGTTGGAGTTGCCAATGTTCAAGAAATTTTGAGCCGGACGAAATTGACCCAGGTTTACAGGTTGAGGGTTAAATTGGACGCCCGATAAATAGATAAGAAGATTGTTGTACATGACGACGATGAGATAATTTTATTATAGAAATATGGAAGCGGGTTTATTATGTATATAAATAAAAGATATATTTATGTATCTCTATCGTGTATCGCATAAGCTCCATTGGAACGTGTCGCATATAGAAACGTAGAAAATTCTCACGACCGCTGTTGAACTCTCTCTCTCTCTCTCTCTCTCGAAATTGAGAATATCGTGCTGTTGGAAAACGCGTTCCAATTCGAAATAGTAATGTCGCACCGTGTATAACGGCATAATGGGAACGCGACGCGTTCATTATGCATGTATATAGATTTCACGTTCTCGTTTACAGCACGTATTAATTGATCGAATTAATTTGCGAAAGCGAGCCGTGGGGCTCGCTCCTCGTCGCCAACCGGGCGAACACGCTCGTGCGGCATCGGGAATTTTGGAACGAAACACGCGCACCGTTCGTGCGAATATTACGTTACATAGATATATATAGTGAAAATATATGTCTATGTATAGAGTGAGCCATTAAAAATTTCCTGATCGGATATCTGCGAACAAAAACAATTTTTAGAAAAAAATGTTTCAAGGAGTGGAAAGAGATAAAAACTTTTGTCTAAATATTTTTTAAGAATCCTTACCTACGTTTAAGCATTTTTAAACTCTTGTCAAATATTTCAAAAAGTTTTAGTTTTCGAGTAAAAAATTGATGCAAAAACCCAAATTTTTGTAGATTTTTTTAATTATCTCAAAAAATTAAGATTTTCTGGGAAAACATTTCGAACGAAAGTTTCGCAGTTTTTTATGTAGAATAGGAATATGCAAAAATATAGTGACTTATATTTGGAATATAGAAGTTGATCTTTAAACGACCTTGAAAATCTCCACTTAAGGTCAAACAAGTAATGACGTTTTACGTTTCCCTTCGAACCTTGAAACTTTTGTAAGAAACAATTTTTCTAAAAATATTATTGCTCGAAGATATTCGACTGAGGGGAGATTTAAAATGGAACACCCTGTATAACAAAATTCGGTAATTTTCAAGGCGAATCAGCGAGAGATAAATATCAATAGGAGAAAAAATGCGTTATTGCGCATAATTGGTCGATGGTCAATTTAGCGAGTACCGTTACACCTTTTGCCGATTGCGTAATTATTTATTCAACGAAAATAAATTCGTGGTTCAAAAAATAAAAAAAAGAATCGTAAAAATTCAATTTCTGGTCACGTCTCCAGCGAGAACTTTCGATGGACCAAAAACGCAATTATTATTTTCGTACTGCACGAGAAATTTCCAATTCCGCTCAAAACTAAAAACTCAAAAAAAAAAAACGAAAATTCAAATTTTGTTTATTTTACGACCGAAAAATTCGAACCAAAATTCACAACAGCGATGTTATTTCTCCAACGCGAATTTACCTTCGTTCTGTGCTTCGATATAAAACAAAAACAAATTTTAAAAAACGTGCCTCATTTTTATTGCGGTCGATTTTTTTGTTTTTCAGTTTTTTTTTTGCTTCCTTCCGTTACTTCGTATGCGCGCGACACGACTCATTGAAACCCAAGACGCGCGCGCCTCGATATTTGATTGGATATCGAGGAGTTGATTTTCCCTTTGGGTCATAAATTTCGAGATTAGTGACGCGCGGTAGGTCGACCATTCGGTGTTATATACACCACGCGACGCGCGAATAATATGTGAATGAATGGAGAGATTGTATATACCCCCCTCCCCACCCCTTTCGCCTATCCCACTTCCCCCACCACCTCGACACTTTCAACCGGACTCTCGGGTTTCGCCCTTCGAAAAACCTTTTTGAACGAGATCGGTGAAAGAGAATAAGACAGAGAGAGAGGGAGGAGAAAAAGAGAGAGAGAAAATAGTCTTTGGGCGACTCTCGGCTCGCTCCAAAGCTCCTCGAATATCGCGTAAGTCCGATCTAACGAGGAACCACCAGCCCTCCCCCTCTGGCATATCTCACACGCGATATCCTTCTCAACAGCTCATCTCCCTTTCCTCTTACTCCGTGGGAGATTCTCGTTTGTCATCGTTCTCGAAGTTAACGTTGTATTTTTTCTAAACTGTTTAGAACGAAAATAATACTTTTTTTCGTCTTGGAACATCGTTATCGTCGTAAATTAAAATTTCCGTAAAAATTGAGAAATTAAAAAAGAATATTTGAGATTCTAAAAAGGTTTTTTTTTTTTTTTTGAAAAGTTTGTATACGCGGCGAGTTAAAGAGTCTACAATGGTCCATATTGTTTCGCAAATGGTAAATTATATTATAAGAGAGCGACGTGCCCCGTTGGCAAAAGCGTATCAGGCGTTACTCGAGGGTAACCGAAGATATTTTCCAACGTTCAATAATACCTGCCATTCCAGCCGCGAAATCGCGTCGTGGCGTTATTAGCCGAGCGTTACGAACGAGCGATACACTTTCGTGTATTTTTTCTTTTTCGTCGTCGTCGTGTTTGACACGTGGCAAGATTTGCGACGTTTCGATCGACCAAATATCCTGCCTACGTGCCTCGTAAAATTATCGAGGCCTTCCAAGCGCAACCCTCGCGCACACGCTCTCAATACGTCTCGGGAAATATTTCTTCTCGCAACTGTACGAAAGAATTTTTCTCGAATTATGCATCGTTCTCCTAAGAAAAAAATGAAACAAAAAAAAACTACATTTTTCTTCGAACAATTCTCAAAGTAAATCGCGGTCGTTCAACGAGACGAATTACTTTGAGAATTTCTCGAACGGAAAAAAAATGTTCTTTTTTATGTTCATGGTTTTATTACAAGAAATAAAACATAATTCGAGAAGAGTCGAGTGGCTCGTGTGAAAAAGTATCCCACGGAGTGACCGACGAGTCGAGAAGAAAGAGAAGCGTTGTAGAAACGTCGGGGGTGGAGTGTTCACTCGACTCGAGATGATCGAGATAGGAAAAATCGATGCGCCGAGGAAGAAACGAGAGAGGGGGTTGTTGGAAAAAAAAGTGTCCATAGGGGTTGTCAAGGAGGAACCCGCTGTGAGAATCGAGTCTATATTTACCGGGAGCCACAGACACGCGGTCTGGCCCGTTCCACGTAATCCCACGAGTGGACCCAAAGCGATCGATCAATCTCGATCTTTCTCCTGGCCGAAATTGAATTTTCGGCAGATCCGAGAACTCGCGAGTCGAAAAATATTGAGAAAAAAGAAAGGCCCACCCGGATGATCGACTCGAAAAATCTGCGGGTCGTCCTTCTTCTCTCATTTCCAACTTTATTTTCTTTCCTTGAAAATCTCAAGTGGGAAACTAAAAAATAGAAATAAATGTAATAACCGAAACTGTTTCGAAACGCATTATTTTTATATCCTGATAACTTTGCCACCTGACTCTAGGTAATCCCGTTCACGGGAAGAGTGGTAAGTGACTGTTACTTTCTTGCGATGAAAAACGTGGACGGTAAATCAAAAATGTTCCTTCTTGTCGTTCTGGTCGGACAGAAAAAATAAATGTTTATGGCGCGAGTTAACGAGCTTCCTTTCATGCTTCCTTCTCACAACGGGGGAGAATTTCATGCTTTTCGAAAATCAGATGTAATCCCCGGTGACAAAATGCCAGAAAGTTTAAGCCACATATGGTCGATTTCATCCTTCATCGTTGCCCTTCAAGTAACTGTTGTGAACAAAAAAGAATTGTTTTTAATAAAAATTTGAAAGTTCCTTAAAGTATAAGTCAGTTTTTCTCATAATTACATTTGGATCGTTACGTTTTTTTCTACTTACTCATCGTTGCAGTACCTCGAACGTCAATGAAAACCTTACAACGAGACGCCACCATCTTGCAATGTTTTTTTTCACGATTTCACACTGCACTGATTTATTTTCAGTCGGGAGAACATAAACGAGGGAGAGTTCGGAAGATCCAAGATATCCCAAAACACAAATCACTTCGAAAACCTTTCGAATAATTCCTTGCAATTCATAATTTTAAATAATTATAAAACACTGGAGGTACCCAGCATGCGTTGCAATGCCGTTTTGGTGTCTTAATTCATTTGACACACAATATTTTTTGTTTTACTCTTCATGTGTGAAGCATGAACTTTCCAAATATAATCTATACTATACACATTTTTAGCGATTGTCCCCGTGCTTCGTTGATGGACATTGCAAATGCGAGTCGCACTGGAAACTGCAAATGTTTGAAATCGAATGGCATATATTTTGGTATCATTAGGACATGTGACAACAGTCATAGTCTTTTCCTTCAAATTTTCTATTTTAAATTGTAGTTTCGCTGATATTGTTCATCATATTTTTCCCTGGAACCCCAGTACCGTTGCAAAGTCGTGGTGGATTGATGTTTCGTAAAAGTATGATAGGCACGCCCATTTTCAATGTTACAACTTGCGGCGCTATGCCTGGCAAATGAAACGAATTCAGGAATTCAGTTGGGTAATTTACAACTCGTTCTTGATTAATAAAAGCAGCAATCGAAATGTACATTTCAGCTTCTCATGATATTCTCTTTTGAATCGTGAAATTTATATAATTGACATTGGTGTTTTTGCTGCTAATATAGCACGTTCCCTTAACCACTTACGTTTTTTGCAGTGATGTACTATATTTTCAAAAACTTTGTGAATCAATTCGTCTGTTGTTGCTGTTATTTTACGAAAGTTTGTACTTCGTCGTACATACTCTAATGGTTTTCAGTCTTTCGTCTCGGTGCTCGTCCGTTTCTGTAAATCGTAATGTATGTTTCCTTTTTGATCGAGGTGTGGATCTTTCAATCGCTTCCCGATTTAGAGTTACGATTAATTTGGCATTTGCTGTCAAATGAATTATGCAACGAATATATAATATCGAGTCGATCGAGTCGTTGAAACAAATTAGTGTCTTTTATTTCGCTTGTCATTTTGGTAGCATACTTTGACAGCTGTCAAATAATCTCTATATATAGATATACATAAATGTTAATTTTGTTTTGCCCCGTACGCGTTTATTTTGGCAAATAAAATTATTCTACTAACGCAGAAACCTTCTCGGGAGTGCGGACTATAATTCATCAAATTTTCATCGCAATCGGATGAATGGTATAGGAGCTTACTCGTGACAAACAAACACTCTTCCATTTTTATATATAAGAAGATGAACTCGTTGAAAATGAATAATACAAAGATTGATAGGTTATGTGTGACTTCATTTGCAACGAATTCACGTGACTATAGAAGGAATATGCCCATACTTTCGATCGAAGCGAGAAATGTGTCCCCAGTGTAGTTCTGTGCTCCAGTCACTCGCTTCGTTGGCGTCGCTACAAAAATGTATTAGGTCACACAGACACGTTCATGTATACTTTACACACCTTCAAGGCTTAACTCCGTCTCCTTTCTCACCAATCACGTACTAGCGATCCACTGCTGCGACACCAAGTGTCAGTTCCAGCCGGAAAAAAGCTTGCTTCAATGGGCGAGACATTGAACAAATTTCCTAGTTCAATAAATTTTATTAAATTTCTCACTGTAAAGTGTTCCACTAACCTGTGATGTTAATTCGCACATTTAAAATAGGCCGGTATATATCGGCGTAATATACCAGAGACGAGACGTCCTTTATTCCACGAAGGTTTCGTTAACGAAATATATCCAGGGCCCTTGACTCTTGCCACGAGCGAACAACGGGACGTCAACAAAGAGCTCGAAAATCGCGCGGCCTGTCCGTCTCGACTTACCCTTTCTGCAGATGTCCGTCGCCTCGGCCTGTTTTACACGATCACGGTCGTTGGGGCGAACCGTCTCCACTTTATCTGTATAACAACAATTGTTCTTGTCCAACAATAAACATCGAGACCAATTTCTCCACAGTACGTTTTAAGGTAGTCCTATCGTTGGGTGGAGGATTAAAACTTTATTCCCATTTTTTCTCACATTGGAAGTGGACCAAGCGTTAAAGTTCATGAACAAAAGTTGTTGCAAATCGATTAAAGCACAACATACTCAAAATTCAAATTGAACCTACGGAAAGTTTATTTGTTATATAATAAACAAAATCATGAATTTTTGTTTCCTTAAGATTTGTTATAAAAACTAATCGAAGCTTCTTAGATGTCATATAAAAATGTGTGCAAAATTTCAACAGGCTTCATCGACCAAATGATCGAGATACTCGTTGTATAATGTTGCGATATTTAACACGGGCTCTTATGGGAGATTGCGAAAAGTGTCGATTTTCAAGAATAAATATCGTGATTCTTGAGTCGATAAAGACCCCTGAAATTTTACACACATATACATATGACATCAAAGAACGTTTCTGCAAATTTTCAGTGAAATCTAACGGAAACGCTGTAACGATAGGACTATCTTAAGATACAACTTTTCCAAAATAACTGACATCCACATCGTTAAGTTTCAGATATATTCGGTATCGCTCTAGCGTGTGGGTGAGCACGCATACCGTCGCAGCTTTTCGCTCGCGCGAAGAGAGGGGGGTGTGGACTATGCCGGCTGCCTAGAGGAATATATATATACACAACAGATCGTCTCGTCACCCTGTTTTACCTGCAGTGCGTGGCTGTGAAAATATTTGGAGTCCGGCGTGAATAGGGCCATTGTATAAATGCATAGTGTGAGGACGACGGAACCGCCCTGTAGGCCTTTCATCCCTTTTTCTCGAGAAAAAAAAAAATAGGGTGCGGTTTGAAATTTTATTTTTCCCTTCATCGAAGGGACTGTCTGACTTCTCTCGTCTGTTTGCGTGTCACGAAGAGCGAGAACGACCCACTGAGTATAATGGCTCGAGAATACAGAAGAATTGCGACGATGTTCCGGTAACGTTCCGGATATCGATTATTTTTATAGGAAATTCTGAGGAAATTGCGACTGTGTTGTGGCTACTCGTGTCTCCTAAGTTTTGACAGCTCTTGAGTCTAACTTTACTTTTGTCATTTTTTTTTTTCGATCAACTTAAATACCGTTGTCAGTTACGGGAATGATGGAACGAAAAATGATCGCGGCTGTTTTGCGGTCTCGTGAATTCACTAGACGCTCAGGCGCGTCAAAGGAACAGGGACAGGGAGCGAATTTAAAAACGGATTTACGTCGTTACGTCAAAGCCCACGAAATTTTAAGAGGCAGCGAAACGTTTTACGATCTTCTTCGAAAATTTGCCATCTTCCGTTATTTGTAAATTTATTTCTCGACGTTTAAAAAACGTTGTAACGAAATTCTACGAAATTGACAATTTACCAGAGAAGCAACGATAATAAAATTAATAACAAATTAAACAAAAAATTTCTGTCAAAACATTTCAAGAAAATAAATAATTCTGATTTGATAAAAAGAATCCCAAAAATTCATGGCTGATCCAAAAATTCCCTTCGACATCAATCAGGCCACTTTAAGGAGAAAAAAAAGTCGAGAAAAACGGATTTCACGGATAATCCGCTGTGACTCTTACACGTAGTCAGAAATCTGTGGTTGGACCAGTTGATCGATCAACAATGGGGTAACAGAGCCAGTGTTGTCTAAATAGTTGCGTCGAGAAGATCGGTCGAAATGTCGTCTACGAAAGAGAGGGAGGGAGAGAGAAAAAAAAGACGGTATAGGAGAGAAAGAGACGAAAACAAATCTCTCGATACCGTTTCGCCCGTGACACCAGAGGAGAAGGCGAAATACGTGCGGTGTCCGTGACGAAATCCACGACTGCAGGTGGCCCCACAGATGCCTGGGATTACGGGGGGTTTATATACCCCAGCGGGATATTGATCCTATTGTGTGTTGGCTGTGGCCACGCTGGCGAACGAGCACTCCCAAAACGAGCTCGAGTGTACAGGATTCCATAGCGCGAGGGTAGAGAAGGGATCCAGAATTCTGCTGACCACGGAGTCAGATAGAGCGAGAAAACGAAATAAAAATTTCTCCTCGACTCCTCGACTCAGAGTAATATTTCTCGCTGAACGATGAAAACGACTTTCTTCTCCGTTGGCTCATTCGCGCGGCATTTTTTTCTCGCTACGTAGTGCGAGAAAAGACTCCTGTATAAAAAAAAAGAAAGGGAATTAAATTGACTAGGCTTGAAAAATAATGGTAAAGAATAAAATTCATGAAAATAGAGGAATAATGATTCGAGTGGACTAACGAGGCAACCGTGACCGACGTCTATTTGGTAAGCAGCAAAAGCGGAGGAGAGAGGGAGAGACGATTTTCTTTCTGTCCAGGGCTAAACGCGTTCAATTGGCCGCGAATTAGCCCAGGAGGAAGCTGCCCATTTGCCTCGAGCCACCACGCCGGGGCAACACGCCAACGTCAGGGTTGGCTTCTCTTTCCGTGGAGCTTTGCCTCTTGCGCTAGTCCAACCGGTCGAGAGCTATGCTTCTTTGCACCTCGCTCTGTCTTTCTCACACTCTTTTCTCTCACCTCTTCTCCACTTCTCTTCGTCCTACATGTCCGGCGCACGATATCTTTCGGCGATTTATTCCGTGAGATTGGAAACCGAGAGTCGTGGCCGCGATGGTCTTCCTCGGAGAATTGAGACGGTCGAATTGAATTTGCGGAAGTTCCAGGAAAACGTAAAAAACAATCTAGTTACGAGATTGTTTTCTTCTTATCAACGTGTGTCGAGTAAACGAATCTAGCATGCAGTGATCCTGGTATGTTAATGCTACCGTCACATGCGATTTTACCAGTTAGAGAGATGATGGAATCAAATTTACAAAGCAAGTTTACATCTCAAATTGCCTCGAAAATTGAAGTTAAAACCTGAACATTGAAAATCAGAAATACTTTAATTAAATGTTATTTGTCGGACTTGTGCTCAGGTTGAAAGACAAACTGAAACCTCGATAACAAAAATTTCACTTTGATCCATAAATCAAGTCATTCCTCCAAGTTCGTGCTTAAGATTTTCGATTTGGGCATCCCGTTATATAAAAACATGGCAAAGTGCAGAAATACTTGACCTTGTTCCTATCGAGACTCCACAATGGAAAACACGAGTCTCCTGCGAATACTTCACAGAGTAAACTCTTCTCGACGAGATGTACTCGATGCCATTTCTTTTGGTATTTCGATCCCTCGGCACAGCCGACTCTCCTTCGACGAGGATAGAGCCTCTTCGTGAATCGATCGCTGTTCACACCGCCGGAACACAACAAGACTATAATACATTTACATATACATATATGTAGAGTGTGTGTGTATATAGAGAAGAGGGATACCGCGAATTCCAACCGTTGCCGGTTACACTCGGTGAGGCACGAGCCCCGTCAAGGAAACGCGCCAATTTGCCTGTCGCATCGTGAAACGAGGATTCGATCGGAGAAGCTCCGCTCTCACTCGCGCGAATACACAATTTCCCGTTGTATGTGTACACCACGATACATACATCTCTCCTCGCTCTTGTTCTCTCAGTGCTCTCCTGCCTCGATTCCGATTCCACACGCAACTCTCAGCTGAGAATATAATCGGGACACGATAGGCAATTCGTATCCCGTGCGAATTTTCTCTCCGTCTCACTTTTTCCTTGGTCGAGCGAAAGGATCTGAAAAAAATAACGTTCAACACTTTGAGGTTAGGATGAAAAAAATTAACATCACTTTGAGGTTAGATCGAAAAGATAGAGAAAGAAAAAGACCAAGTTACACAGTGCACCAACGGACGATTTGTCGTCTTCGAGTCAATTCCTTGTTTTCCTATACGTGTATATCGTCTCTTAGTACTTAATTGGAGCGTCGTACACGCTTAATGACCGAAACGCTCGAGAAAGCACCAACGGATATCCGTAACGTACGATTCCGGAGACAGCGGACACCACCGAGTGGAGAGGGTGCGGAGGAGACTACACGTAAATTACGAGGAAGAGCAAACTAAGCGAGCCTGGAAGCTCCGGTTTGTCGCGGTAACTATACACGTATATCGGATATTCCACCGTCTGGTTATCCTCTCCGTTGGCTTTAATTAACTCACCGTAAGAGAAGTTTCCGAGATATTCCGCACTGTAATAGACAGATGTTCTCCCAACTCTGATCCTTTCATCGAATAAACAAAGATTCAAGATGGCCGACATCACGAATCAATAGGTTTGTTCTTTTTCGGCGAACTCCCCAGAAATCCCTGCACTAATTCAATAAATATAGGTATATAGTTCAGTGTACACTTCTTGAACTAGTGCAGGGAGTTCTGGGGAGTTCACCGAAAAAGAACAAACCTAATCTTTTCCTAGTAATTTTTATAACTAGTAATTTCAACGGTAATCAGGTTTTCCTCTAGAAGTTTGGTAATTTGACAGTTAGTGATATTCGGTAATTTGACTATTGGTGACATGCGGTAATTATACCGACCGTTAAATAACGCTGTTGAGTTTCAACATGGCGACCATACTGTTCTTTTTTTTTCCCCGCAAGGAGAGGATAGAGGAAGGGATTGGAACAAGTACAAGATGCGATAGTGAAAAGAAGAAAAAGAGCGAGAAGCGAATACGACGAAGAAGAAGAAGAAGAGGAGCGAAGTGCAGAGTAGTGCAAAAGCGAGCGGATGTGTCTGAGGTAATTGAGGCTGAGGGTCATCCGGGTCGAAAGAGAGTCACGAGTCACGAGCGAGCGGCTGCGAACAATGCCGTGTTTTAGCTCTTCGAGGTGCTTCTTCGTTCCTTCTTCGTCCCTTCCTCTTCCTTTCCGTACCTATTTTCCTCGCCCTCTCTCCCTCTCTTACTTACTCTCCTTCTCTCACGATACCTCTTCCCTGTGATTCGCACTGAGGGCAAGCTTCTTATTCTCCTCTCCCAATGTTTTCTATCCTTCGTCTTTTATTCTTTCTCTTCGTTATTCCGCTTTCACCTCTTGCGATCACTCCTTGCCACACGTATATATCTGTATTGGGAGCTGGAAAGAATAAGAAGAATAAAATTTCTGGTGAGATAGAGCGAGGAGGAGAGAAAGAGAGAGATTGGCATTCGTAACTGCAAAATAAAAGCCTCTCGCCCGTCGGCATTGCTCTGCGTCGCCTCTGTACTTATTAGATTTGATCCGCGGCACAGATTAACATTGAAACAAACGTTATTTATGACGCGGTCATTACATGGACGTATTCTATATATATATATATATATATATATATAGAAAGAGAGAATGAGGGAGAGAGAGAGGGATACACACGATGACCCACGATATTCTTCACATCTCTCGTACCGGCCCTGCGGGGCGAGAGACACTCTCCTCTTTCTCTCGCGTAATATTCCAAGAGATTATATTAGCCACGGCACATCGCGAGGCCGGTAAGGCATCGAAGATCGCGAGAAACGGGAGAGATAATGTATCGAATAAAAAACAGGGTCCCGTGGGGCAGACTATACGCCGACTTTGTTCCGATGCGAATGAGATTCGGGGGAGAAAAAAATTTTTGAGGTTACATTTACGGTAGGGAGACATCTCTTGGATTGATTTGGTTAAAACGTCTGACGTACATAGCCAATTTCGACTTTTCGAGAATACAAATAATTGATATAAACTTTATTCACTTTCTTGGATTGTTCTTTTAATTATATTTGCACTCAATGTTAACTTTTCAGTGATTGTTCAATCACTCTTGTGTTGTTTGTTCAACGAGAAATGCGATAAGTCTTTCACGTACCAATGTCGATAAATAAAGCTGACTAATTACTGGGCCAACTGTCATACGAGATTGTGCGGGGTGTGGCGTATGCAGAGTTCTCAAAATGGCTGACCATAGGACGAAAAGAGAGATCTAGAAGGCATTAATTGCTCCGTCAGCGATAGTAATCGATATGACCGCGACGAGCGAGGTGGCGCAAGCGATCAACCTGCTGCTGTCCGAACCGCCCCCTCTTGTCGCGTGGCAGCTACCGGTACTCGTTCCTCCATGGGAAAGTGTATTGTCGATTCTTACCGGGAAATATTTCAATGTTTAATAAGCTTATATCATGTTTATCCTGGTAAAAAAAGGAATGGGAATTAATTCAGTAGAAAAATAATGAAAAATAGTTACATTCGTAATACAGTTCAATTGAGGAAACATTTGTAAAATGTAATAATCTTTTTTCGGGATTTCCCCCACCACCGTGATTCCCGCCATTAGCACAGTCGTTCCGTCGGTCACCGTGACAGTTCGTCTCGACTAAAACATTTATCAATAATCAGCAGTACGGTCGGTAAGTAAAATTTGCAACGAAAATTGAAGATAGGACAACTCTAATACTTCAGGAACAGTTTTTCATTGAATTGATTGTCGCCAACGCTACTTTATTTGTCTTTTTTTTGTACTTTGCACAGACACTGGGAACGCTTGGCGCTTGTCCATCGTCGTTTGGTCTCGAAATGTTACGAATGGGATAGATTGTTTTTCAACGATCGGGAGAGAACTATTGTACCCAAATGTCAGCACAACTCTAGTAAGTAATGCATGGAAAATAAATAACGATAACACGACAATGTATTCGCATACATATGCGCATGCGCGAGTACACATACGGCCATGCGCCCATGTGTCGTTCGTGTGTAAGATTGCGTCATAAACAGTATTTTTCACCACACGAACTTCTCTTTCCCAGATCAGTGAAATATTGGGCGAAAGTGTCGAATAAAAAAAAGTGGAAATGTGTGAATATCAAAAACTGCCGCACGTGGTGACGGTTCGGTCGAGTATCGACACGAAGATGTGAAATCGTCGAAGCGTCGAGATTCATCGATGGACGAAAGAGTGACGCCATCTTATTGTTAGGTTACTCCATGGATATAGGAATATAGGGATAGAGTATAAGCCCGAAAGGTAGATGAGGGGAGTGAAGCCGAAATGCGGGGGGCGGGGGAGGGGGGGGGGATTATGTGCCTAAATTTCATTGGTTACGATTGTGCGCATGCTCAGTATACTGCTACGTGCCAATCGTCACTGGCAGGTTAAATGTAAAACGATGATAACTATATTCGGTTGTGAAAAAGTTAATGGTAAACGTATTATTTATTGTTATTGTATATATATATATACAATGAAATACAAACATTTATATTCGTAGGACGCGCAATGTATTTGTAGGTTAAAATACAAAATTGAAAATGCATAGGTAATTGTAAAATAAGCACTACTGATACTAATGATTCTAGCTTGTACTGTAAAATATAACAAATATAAAAAATATTACATTTATATAAAATACAATATTTAATTATACTTCTTTGTAATCTTCTATTTATTTCATGGGTCATGCCAAATAGTAAAAACGTAAATTGATTGTAAAATCACATCTCTCTCTTTGTGTATGCGTGTAAAAAACCATAATTATTAACAGTAACAACAATGATATAAAATCATAATAAAATAAAAAATAGAGACTTAATGTAAAAGAAATTATATGAATGATATTTATTTAAAGTTTGCAAGAAAAAAGTTTATACAAAAATGACCCATAAAGTATGCAGCATTAATTAAAAGAAAACGGATATAATAATATAGAAGTTATAATTACGATAATACACGTGTATATTACAAAGCAATACAATTTATTTCGAATTGTTATAAAAGTTAAATCATAAAACAGAATAGATATACATATTAATCACTATTGACCTTTGAATAATGATTTTCCGATTTTTATCTACAGTACTTATCTGTTTCCAATTTTGGTAATCGGATCGATTTTTACAATTTGGCACACAACACTGCACCATTTTGATTTTTTCCCCTTTTGATAAAAATTATTTTGACAAGAAAAGGATAAATACGACGATGTACTAGCGATGTACATACGATATGTACAAGCTTATGTTAGTCCCACTCGGTCTCACTGCACTTGCTCACCATTACAACCAATCAGATTCAGGCACATAATACCTCGTCCCTTCGTCCCGCAATGGCTTCACCCCCGTGAACTCGTGCTCCATCCCTATATTCCTATATCCAAGGGTTACTCCAGACAGTCGGTGTAGATCGCACGATTTTATTTTACTCGCAATTACGAAAACGTCTATATTCCACGATAATCGTACTACGTTTATTGCAGCTCACGCACCTCGGCAACCTAACCTCGAAAAACGTTTTTTCTTCGTTCCATGAAACACCACTCGTGAGTTTTTCATAAAGTAATAAAGCATCAAAATTACACACCAAGAGAGTAAGAAATAATTCACTGAATTCTCGCTATTGATATAAACTTCGTTGAGTTGGCAAGAAAAAAGAATTAGAATCAGATTTCTTTTCAGGAATTCAGCGTACGAAATGGAGAAAAGCTCAACAGGATGGATTTTCGATGCTGAAAACAAGAAAAGGGTGTTGGTAGAAAAAGTAACGGAGGAAGATCGAATGAGAGAAAGAGAAAGAAATCTCTCACGGCACGATAACCGACGGTGCAGCAATCGAAGACAAATTAGCGTTGCGTGATGCGCGTTGATTCCACCGATAGTGGAACACAAACGGACACGGTGGGCAGGCTCGATCGTCCATCGACTCTTTTACATCCCACCGTGTGTATTTTATATCCATCACACACAGACACGCAGGCTTATAGCAAAGTATTCTCAACGTACACGACTTGCCTTGTTTCGTTAGGCTCTTCCAAGAGCGAGTTTTCTCTAGATTTTTTTTTATCCTTTCCGCTCGTGTCTCACTCCATGAGTCAGTGAGTAGTCTTTTTTTACACTTGCAAGCCCTCGAACGTTTTTCGACCCCTGTATGTCTCTAATCATTCTCGCAGTCCTTCGGCCACGATGTAAACATCTACCGGTGGTATAACACCACATTCCCCCCTTTTGTGTCTCGAGACTGTTCCCATCGTCGTTTTGCCAACAACCCTAAATACGTGATACGTATGTATGCATAATAAAAATGTACGGCATTTGAATCCAAAGCGTATGCAGGCAATTCCAAACAAAAGTTGAGCGGCGCGTTACTCTCAAAGAAAACACGCGAGGTTGGCGCCAACATGTTCGCTCTTATTGTTTCTTTTTTATCTCTCTCTTCTTTCCTATTTTCTCGCGTTTTGCGCACATTTTTCTCACCGGCAACCGACGACCGGGTGTATAGGTGTTACTGTTATACTGTGTTATGCGTTTCTCGGTACGCGAACCGAGACGCGAGGCGTTACTAGGCAAGTCGGGGTAAAATGCAGCAATTTGAAAAATTGTTTGCATAAATTTATTCCTATAATCTTCCTTTGCGATGGAAAAAAATTGTAAACAAATTCAAATTTGTAACTTGCTTTATTTATATTCGTTCCAGGATATTTTTGTAATTTTTGTTACTTATCTTAAGACAGTTTTTATTGTTTGTTTCTGTTATTCATCGATTGAATTTTTCTCCCTGCGTCATTTTACCCCGATCTACTTAATTTTTGTTTTTTTTTTGCAGGAATCGCTTTTCGTCGTGTTTGCTTGGTAAATTCGTCGAGATCGAAGGCGTGACGTCGTTGAAGCTCGTACGTAGAAAATCACGAAGATGAGAATGCGAGTATTGGGCAAGCGTAAAATTGAAACTTGCTTTATTTATATTCGTTCCAGGATACTTTTGTAATTTTTGTTACTTATTTTAAGACAATTATTAATGTTTGTTTCTGTTATTCGTCGATTGAATTTTTCTCCCTGCGTCATTTTACCCCGATCTACTTAATTTTTTTTTTTTTTTTGCAGGAATCGCGTTTCGTCGTGTTTTCTTGGTAAATTCGTCGAGATCGAAGGCGTGGCGTCGTTGAAGCTCGTACGTAGAAAATCACGAAGATGAGAATGCGAGTATTGGGCAAGCGTAAAATACGATTTTCGCTTCGTAAGACCGATTATCGTTTATTGCACATTGCGACGGCGAGAAAAGGCCGCGTCTTTCCTACGAAAGGTGTTTCGTGTGCAAATCGACGATGCGCATAAGGTGAGCACCAACTGGAGAGAGAAAGAGAGCCGGAGGGGGTGACTCGACGCGGATCGCGTGTCTCTCGCGTGTACTATTATGTACAACAACGTTGCATCTCTCGTGTGACCAATCGACTCCCTCCCTAGTTGTTTTTTTCTCTTCTCTTCTTTCCTCTCTTAATCCCTCTTCAATCCTCTCGCTAATACAATTTACCCTGCGAACCATTATTTAATTCTTTTGTTACGTATACAAATCTCAGAGAGCAATTACCAGGCGGAAAATATAACGATCAAACTTTGGAATAAAAAATAAATTAAATCAATTAACAATATAAAATATCACAATACAAATTTCTAACGGACGTTACATTTTGAAACATTGATAAATATAAAGAAATAAATATAGATGAAATGAAAAACAAGAATGTTGTTGGAAAAATGTAACAAAAAATTTAGACAGACGCGTTTCTAATTCTTCCCGTCGCGACTAAAAACTTTTCGGCTACCGGAACTGTCTTAACAACTCCCGTACGTTCTTCTTCTATCTTATCATCGACACGATCTTCCACGAACCCTGCGCCAGAATCCCGGATGACTCTCGAGTGTAAAACACGAAAGAGAGAAAGAGAAGAAAAGGAAATAAGAAATTTGGTCAACCGTGAGGATTGATCGAGAGAATTTGGGATTCTGGTGTCGTGGGTCGATATGCCTGAGTGTTAAATTCACGGCTTGTACGACGATTAGTGGATGACCGGATCGTTTGGTTCGATTACTAATGATCCTCGGTAGGTGAGAGGTTCGAGTGGAATCCCAAAGGTGGCGAGGGAGAAAAAGTTCCCTGGCCACCGGGAGAGTGAGCCGTTCACGTAGAAAACGATATATGTATATACATTGGTCTTGTAGGAACCGAACTCTTTATTATCTCGACAGGGCGATCGGGACAAACGGTCTATGCGCTCGCACCGAATTCTCGAGCTCCTGAAGAGGGAGAGAGATGGAGAGGAAGGGAGCTGGAGAGCGCCCTCTGTGTTTACATTCGTGAAGCTCGGCGCAGTCGACTAATTTCTGGAAAAATACAAGAGACGAACCGAGACACCTATCGACCAGTTTTCTTATCTTTTTTTCCTTTGTTCTTCGTTTTTGATCCTGTGTTTGTTACGTTATAGGAAGGAGGACCTCTTGAGTCTCCAACTGTCTCCCTCTTGGACACGTACACGATACTCGGTGTTTATCACGAGACACGATCTACACGGGACAGTCTCCATTTCATTTTCGAATATCGACGGACTAATTGAGCGAACCGATCGTCGTTCGTTTCTCTATTAATTCTTACACGTGTTTTTCTTTACAGATAAGCGTGAATCTTTTTGATTTCAGGTTTTTAATGTTTTAAGGTAGTCCTATCGTTACAGCGTTTCCGTTAGATTTCACTGAAAATTTGCAGAAACGTTCTTTGATGTCATATGTATATGTGTGTAAAATTTCAGGGGTCTTTATCGACTCAAAAATCACGATATTTATTCTTGAAAATCGTCACTTTTCGCAATCTCCCATAAGAGCCCGTGTTAAATATCGCAACATTATACAACGAGTATCTCGATCATTTGGTCGATGAAGCATGTTGAAATTTTGCACACATTTTTATATGACATCAAAGAAACTTCGATTAGTTTTTATAACAAATCTTATGGAAACAAAAATTCATGATTTTGTTTATTATATAACAAATAAACTTTCCGTAGGATTAATTTGAATTTTGAGTATGTTGTTCTTTAGTCGATTTGCAACAACTTTTCTTAATGAACTTTAACGCTTGGTCCACTTCCAATGTGAGAAAAAACGGGAATAAAATTTTAATCCCCCATCCAACGATAGGACTACCTTAAGGACAGGTCTGATGGACATAACGACCATCCATGGAGGTCCAGATGTAAAAATGGAAAATCCTGACAAAAAGAATGACAGTTGGCCTGAAATTCTCATCTGCCTTTCCCGCATCGCGCAGAGAATCTACCTGCTTCTCTTTTTCAGAAATGCGAGTGGCAATTATTGGCAAAGTACAAAAAGAAGTACCTGCATTTTCTGAAAAAGTCTGACATTTGTAAAAGCTGACTGCAAGCTTGACAGGTGTCTAGAAAGCCTGACACGTCAAGCTAAATCCTGACGTCTGAACACCCTATTCATGGAATACAAAATATTTGCAGTTTTGTTTAGATAGTATTATGCTTTAAGTACAAAAAAATAGTGCGAAAGCTCCTAGAATTTTACTTGCTCTTGAAAGGTGCTATTTCAAGGTCAATTTTGTAGCTGCTTCGGCCTGAAAATCGGTATACCTTTATATTCAGATGCATTGAGCTCGAAAGAAATAATATTTTGT
The DNA here is from genome assembly GCA_946811545.1 of Netelia fuscicornis. Lineage (NCBI taxonomy): Eukaryota > Metazoa > Arthropoda > Insecta > Hymenoptera > Ichneumonidae > Netelia > Netelia fuscicornis. The sequence goes on along the minus strand of OX328011.1, from coordinate 2,703,489 downwards.
ATTGCAAAATTCATCCTTGAAGGTGAAAATTGAAATAAATATTATTGTAGTAGCCCGAGTCGAAATTTTAGCCTTCGTTCACTCCACATGTAAACTTTCTGCCACTCTGGAGGTTGAACCTCCAACCTGGCTATAACCAGACACCTCCGTTCAACCTCCGGAGTGGCAGAAAGTTTACATTCGGAGTGAACGGAGGCTACTAGAGGGTAAAAATTTGAACTTGGGAGGAATTACTAAAAAATGTCTAGAACTACTAAATACCGTACTCATTTTTTTGTAGTACGAGTGTAATCATTTTGTCGAACACCGCGCATCAAAAAACGTAAATATATCAAACTTTAGGCCAAAATTAAAACAAAAAGCAATTTTCAAGGTCAAGGATGCCTTCAGGACTTTATTTTACTATTTTTTTTATATTCAACGCATCGAATTACGTAGGAAAAGTACGTCAAGCCGTTAGACGAAATTTCTAACATAGGCCTTTACGTTTCCTAAAAAAGAAAGAAACCTGTCCGACTTTTTCGATTACGCCGTGTAACGTCCGTTCGGGAAAAGGGAATGGAGAAAAATGTTTTCGCTAACGATAAGCGCGACGTCCTCGGTCAAATCGTGTTAAGCGTGCGTTTTCTCGAGGTTGAAGGGCTCAACGGGAGAGGAGGTGGGGCAGCTTTAGGGCTGCTAAAAAACAGGCCCAGCTGTAAGTGTGTAACGCAGATTCGAGTGGACACAGCTCCCGGTGGAACGTCCCTCAAAAAGAAAAAAGCCTAAAATCAATTATTTACGAAAAATGCTCGGGAAGCAAGTGAGATACGTTTCTCGTCCGTACGCGAAAGATCAAAAGTTGGGGGGCAGAAAAAAGATCTTTTGCTTTAACGGAAACGCTGGTCAGAAACAATTTTTCAAAATCTTGAAAAAAAAAATAAAAATCTTTAATTAAATCATTTTTCGGATCGAATAAAATTTATTTTTCCGCTATTATTATTATTATTATTAGTTTATTAAAATTCTTTAATTAAATAATTTTTCGGATCGAATAAGATTTTTTCTCACTATTATTATTATTATTATTTGTTATTATTATTGTTCAGCAGCATTGCTGATTTTATGTATGATTTTTTTGTTACCAGGAAAAATATATGTCTTCCTCTCGTGCAGCAGATCGATTTTAGCCGAACAACGAATTTTACGAAATCAAAATAAGAGAACAAAAAGCAAAATCGTTATTACGACCGGTAAGGCGATATTTAAAGATCGTGGATGAACCGACAAAGGAAAATTGGCTGCGTCGTAACGAAATGAATGAAATGATTCTGATTGCATTTCTACAATGAAGTGCTTTCCTTTTTTTGGCCTCTTCGCGAAGCCCTTTTCAGAGAAAAATCTTACGATCTTATTTCTCTCGTTGCTTTTTTCGCAAAGTAAGAAAAAGAGAGAGAGAGAGAGAGAGAGAGAGAGAGGGTAAAAGAGGAGAGGAGGGATAGGGCGCCGAGCCAGCAGGTAATTAGGCGTTCGAGTGGTATAAGTAAAAGCTGGAAGGAAGTATCGCCTCCGGGGTGGTGGAAATACAACGAAAGATGGAGAAGGTGAAAGAGAGAGAGAAAGAAAGAGGAAAGCAGAAGGAGCGGAACGGGAGAGAAACGGCGACGAAGCGACAGATGGCTCCCACGCCTTACGCACCACCTTGATTTGTGGTTAAGCATTTTTCAAGCCATTTGGCTGCTCGCCTATAATTTTCGTCGGTGGAGCAAAAGCGTGTCCCCCCCTACGCTCTTCTTCCCCTTTCCTTTTTCCTCCCACCATTCCAGCTCTCTTTTCTTATCGCCATACACGAATTCTCGTTCTCTTCAATTTTATCCCGCAAAGTTTTTCTTCCTTCGTCGTTATTCTTTATCCTGGTATTCACCCTCGCGTGCTTTTCCCACTTTCTACGTTTGAAAATAAAAAGTAAATAAAAGATAAAAGGAACACGAAGTTTGTTCGTGTTTATTTTTCTTAACGGCTGGAGTAATAAGTTAGCGACGCGATCCTCCCGGTATTATGCGTGAGTGATAGGGGAGAGTGGGGTAATGGGAACCCCCGGGTAATGGGAGCCCTTGTAAGAAAGGTACTTAGAAACGCTCGACGTCTTTCGAAACAACCCAAATGCCTTCCTTAAACTTCGTTCATGTCATACAACTGCCGATGGAAGGTTCAGTGACACAAATATAGCGGCGACGACCAAAAACCTTTTTTGCGCCCTTTCGTTATAAGCAAAATATTTTTCTCATAATGAAAATAAATATCTAAAGTTTTCTTATTTAACTGTTTTTCGAGGACGTTTGGTAGCTTGGTTCATGTACTTTCGTTCGGACGTGGAAAAAATAGGTTAGAACTTAATTTGTTTATATTATTATGTTTAATTCAAAAGGCTGCCGGTAGGGGTAATGAGAGTCAAAGGGACTTTGGCTCTCATTAGCCCAATTCGAATGTCGACGCTTATTTTTATTTTCAAATTTTGCCATATCGTGCGACGCATGCTTACTTAGGGGATAGCTAGGAGGGTTGACACAGAGATAAGTTGAAACAATGTAAACGTCTTGGAAAAAATCGAAAAAAAACCTTATTAAGTTTCGACATGTTAATTTATCTTCCAATTACGCTTTAACAATGCAATATGTGTTCAATGTTCATGTTAATTATCAATAAAATTTACTTAAAAAATTATTGAATTTGTCAAGTTGACCCGCCTTGTCGGGTAATGAAAGCCAAAGACACAATTTTGAAAATTCTATTTTTCACTACCTTAAACAATTATTAGTAAGTTTCTATTTCATAACAATGAAAGTTTACTAACCAAAGGAGTGATCAACAGTGAGAAGTATCAATAATACCTTTCATAAATTATTTTTTTTTCAACTCTTCTTTAGACGGCTCCAATTCCCTCGTTCTCCCCTACTTGCAAGATGGCGAAGAACGAGGGAGAAGAAGGGAGAGAGGGGCGGACATTTTCAGCGAAGCTTCTGAAAAAGATATTCTTTTTTTCTTTCTTTCTTTCTTTCTTTCTTTCATCCTTTCTTTCTTTCTTTTATTTTCTTCCTCTTCTTCTTCGGGGTTTAACAATGAGACACGCGAAACTCGCGGCTTCTCGTGAGACGAGAATCGAGAGGCTCGTTCACCTGTGACGAAAAGTGCGTGCACCCTAAAATTACGGATACTTTACGTATGGGGCTTTCCAAGTCGATTTGGTCCAAATTAAAAAATATGAACATTTTTGGAATTATCGTCTATTCTTGTTTTTCTATTTCTCCTTCGAGCGTTCGCAAATTAAGAATTTCGTGCGATTGAAAAAATCGTAATTTTCTTATTTCCCTCGAATTAAAAAAAATTTGATTCTTAGGCAAATTATTTAATCTCGAAATACCAAAACAATGCGAAACTTACTAATTTGAGAAATTTGGGTAAAACAAACATTTCAACAAAAATGCACAATAATTAACAAAAGAACATTCTTTTCTCTTTCATCTTATGAAAAATTGTTTAAAACAATTATCCTATTCAAATAAAATGTTAATTTTCGTTTTTATTAAAATTTGTCCGTTTTTTTTCTCTTTCACTCCTGACACGAAACGCCCCATACCTAAACGTTTCTTTTTCTTTCTTCGGCTCTCACTTATTTCGCACATTTCCCAAAATTCGTATAATCCAATACAAACAGTTATATACATATAGCTTTCTCTCGTGGTCAAACGTTAACAGTAGCTCGATTATATACGTACAATAAAACGTGAAAGTGAGGTAAAAAGTGTGAAAACGAACGAAAGTGGCGTGGCGCGCACAGAAGGTGGTGGCGGGGCCTGAGGGGCCCATGGGGCCCTCGCACGTCTGCACTTTTAACGATATTTATTTCGGACGCGCGAACGAACCATCAAAAATATTCTCCTTTCTCTCCAGGATAATAATACAATTTTTCTCCATTTCTCTGCCCCCCCCCCCCTCCCTGCCCCCCTCTTAATTCTCTTCTCTCTCCCGAAATGTTTATATCTTAAATTGGGTGGAGCGCGTCACGTGCTTCTTGGCGCGAGCCTTGGCACACGCCCGAACCCCTTTTTTTCTTCATTTCTTCTTTCTTTCTTTCCTTTCTTTTTTTTTTCGAAAGAAGCGCCAGTTGTCTCGCGTCGCTTTGAAAAAATAATGATAATAAAAAAAATTATATACGTATTAAATTATGATCTAAAAATATTTTTTTTTTTCCTTTTTTTTTTTAATGGAATACTTCGTGGTGGAAGTTAAAATTTCTGGCGAGGGGACGAACCTCTCGTTTTCTTTTTTTATTGGTCGAGACAAGACGAGGAGAAAAGAAATGAAATTAAGGAATTATGATAACGACTTTTTGCGGCTTCGATTATCATCGACGCGTGAATTCAACCCCGCGAGGGTCAAAATATGATTTCCTTTCGCTCGTCGCTCGCTTCATCGTGGCACAAAAGATCGTTTTTATCTTTTTTATCGATCGTGCGATATGCAGGTGCTGAAAAAAAATTTCGTATGCGAATTCGATGATTCTTTATGTACGTGAGGTGAAAGGGCAAACTCGAAAATTGAGGCAATTACGCGATACGAGAAACGGTTAGGGTCGCGTTTTCAACAATCGACTATCGTATCTTAATTTCATAAATGAAAACATTTTTTTCTTTACATACAATTTCTAACAATTTATTAATCTTGTTATCGACAAGGGAAATTCAATTCGATCTTCCTTTGAGCGATTAATCAACAATTTATTTGCAGTTATTTCTTCAAGAAATAAATATTTCTTTTCAAGAAAAAATTATTTCTTTCCAAGCAAAAAATATTTCTTTCCAACAAAAAAATATTTCTTTTCAAGAAATGATTATTTTTTTCCAATAAAGAGATATTTCTTTCCAACAAAGAGATATTTCTTTTCAAGAAAACAATATTTTTCTTCAAGAAAAATTGTTAATTTTCAAGAAAAAATTATTTCTTGCCAAGAAAACATATTTCTTTTAAAAATTACCTTTTTTTCACGAAATAAATATTTCTCTTTCCCGAAATAAATACTTTTTTCACCAAATAAATATTTCATTTCAAGAAAAACGTATTCCTTTAAAAATTTTCATTTTTTTTTCAAGAAAAAAATATTTCTCATTCACGTAATAAATATTTCTTTTCAAGAAAAAAAGAATTTCTTCCAGAAACAAACATTTCTCCACGAGAAATCATTGCGATCCTAAATAACTAATCCGCGGAAAAAATCTAGCCATCGCGATTAATGGATTTTGCTAGTAATGAAAAATTAGCGATCCACTTGTTCTTACGTGCTAGCGAAGCTGGGATTTCGTCGAGGATCATGCTCTCGACGTATTCATTCGACAAAGTGGAGTCAAGTGTTATTCTCGTTGTCCCGCTGGGTGGTGGCGCGTGCTCTCTCTCTCTCTCTTCCTCTCTCGTCACACCCGTCACTCGTCCATGTAACAACGAAACGATCGCCCGAGAGAATTTACTTCACCCTACTCGATATATATAAATATATAGAGCAAGGAGAAGGGAGATGGTGCAGTTTTTCACGAGCCCCTGCCACGTGCACCCCCAACCCTTGTAGGTCCCGGAATCATCATCACGTGGCACGGATTAGCCGAGAATATCGGATTAGCGAGGCAACCCCGGAATCAACAGCTGCCTGAGAAATCCGGATTTTTTGATTCTCGGCAATTTCGCTCGATCTCTCTTTCTCTTCTCTCTCCACCCTCCCCTTCTCTCACCCTCCCGCTTTGTCTCTCGCTCTCTCGTACATTACATCAGAAACGTTCGTATTATTCTCTCTCCCGGATTGCTCACTTCGTGTAATCACGCTCGAGTGGTCTTTCGGATTGGAGAGGAAACGTCGAGTGAGCGAACAAGAGAGAGAGAGAGAGAGGGGGAGATGTATAAAAGGGACGTAGACCACACGGGGGTGGTTTCGAGATAGTCATTAGACGGTTCGATAGACATTACGAATCCGCGGCTCGGGTCAAACCTATAAATTTCGTGGAATTAAAGCGCGACAGATGTATTCTTCGTAGGCAAGATCGAAATTGCGAATCGTGCTGGGTCAACATTTTTTTTGGATATTTTTCGTCAGGTTTTGTAGGAAGACGAATGACATTTTTCATGGTTTTTCGCGATTGTTAGATTTCTTTGTTTATTTTTATTTCTTGATTTTCTGGATGAGAAAATAAAATGAAAAATTTGTAAAATTTGATTGGTAAGAATAATTTTGTAATTTTCTCAAATTTTGTTTATTTGAAAGATTGTTTTTGGATCAATTTTGTTTAAATCTTTGTTTTTGTCATACAAAGATAACGATAAATTTCACAAATTTCGAAAAATCGAATTTCATTCAACTTCGTCGATAACGATCTTCGATTCTCGATTGATTCTTCGATAATCGACTGGTAATTCTTTTTATCGCGAGTCTCGACGGCTAATCGAGCCAAAATTCGATTATTAATACATAAATTCGTTAACTTCACGAATAAATTTTCATTAAAATTCGATCAATTCGATGCACGTTGGATAATAAGCGTCGACGAAAATGAGAGAAAAAAAACCCCACCGATATGAGATATATCGGTCGAGAACAGCTGGAACGCACGAAGAGTGTCGTTCAATTTTGCAGCTTCGAGAGAAATAAGAAAAAGAAAAAAATTATCGTTCACCGGATACATCGATTCGTGCCAAACTTTTTGGAACGTGACAAGAGAATTATACATAAATATACATATCGGTATATGTCTATATACATATATATTTAATGGATAATGCAGAGTGTAATACGAGAGTCGATCGCGAGTCACGGCCTCGTGCCACGGCAGATTGCCGTAACAACCGTGTTCTTGCCGTATTGCGTAGTCATCGGGCCGGCGATCTCTCTCTCTCTCTCTCTCTCTCTCTCTCTCTCTCTCTCTCTCTCTCTCTCTCTCTCTCTCTCTCTCTCTCTCTCTCTCTCTCTCTCTCTCTCAATATAGACATATATGTATATATAACTATATATATATAATATTAAACATATATAAATTATTATATGATATATAATGTAATATTATATAATATATAATATAGTATAATATATTATAATATAATAAATTGTAATAATATAATATTATAATATTATATGGCAATATATTATATTATATTATTATATATTATATTATATTATAATATATTATATTATAATATATTATATTATATTATAATATATTATATTATATTATATTATATTATTTATTATATTACATTATAATATATTATATTATATTATATTATATTATTCTATATTATATTATATTAATATTATGTTATGTTATGTTATATTATGTTATATTATATTATGTTATGTTATGTTATATTATGTTATATTATATTATATTATATTATATTATATTATATTATATTATATTATATTATATTATATTATATTATATTATATTATATTATATTATATTATATTATATTATATTATATTATATTATATTATATTATATTATATTATATTATATTATATTATATTATATTATATTATATTATATTATATTATATTATATTATATTATATTATATTATATTATATTATATTATATTATATTATATTATATTATATTATATTATATTATATTATATTAAATATTATATAATATATAATATATTATAAGCGATTATATATCTATAATAATTTTTTTTTTAAATATATAGATATATAGTTATATGGTTTTATATACATATATGTCTATATTGAGGGAGAGATCGCCACACGCGAATCGTGGACAGAGAACTTCGTTGGCCGGTAATCATCGCGCGCGCCCGGTTTCCTCGCGCTCTTTTGGCCCCGGTTGGTTCTCCGGTTGTAAGAAAACACCTTGCGTCACTTTTGCGTGTATGCCCCAGCTCGTTCGTTCGGCTCGTTCTCTCTTTCGCGCTTCACCAGCACGCGAAATTCAACGGCAGCGAATTTATATATGTGTGTGTTTGTGCGTGTGTGAGAGGAGGGGAACATCGATGCACTCGCTTTTGGCCCGGCCGCTAATTAACATTTCGGTCAGTCGACGTCAAGTACCGCGAAAAGAGCGGATTGAGATCGGAAATCGTTTCGTGGAAAAAATTGTCATTTATGGTTATTATTAACATTGAATGGCCGAGGGGAAACGAACAATCTTGGGAAGATTGATTCGGAGTGATGGAATTTGGTGATGATTTACTTTTTTTTCTTCTTGAAATATTTTTTTCACGTCGTCTAAATGAAATTTTTTTGAAAAACAAATTCGTACTTCGTGGTATTTCGATTTCTCGAAATAAAAAATATGTTCGTTATCGTAAAGAAAAAACGGTTTTTTAAAGAATTTATTCTGGCTGTAAAAAGAATTTTTTCGAAAAAAAAAACGAAATCGAATTGAATTTTTCGAAACTAAAAAAATATTTTTCTTATCGGAAATGAAAGAAGCGATTTTTTAGTGCGTTTTGTAGTTGTCGAGATCGATTATACGTACGACAATCAGACGAATAAAAGAGTTTCGAGTTTCGATCCAAATCGATTATCGATCGATCGAAGTTAATGCGATATATTGATCGATCCAAATTATTGCGATATATCGATCGATCGCAAAATATTAATGCCTTTTTCAATGCGTAAGCTCGATGTCGACCAACAAATCTGAACTGGTCGCGATCGAATATACGATACGTATAAAATTACGCGAATGAAGAACGAAGCGAGAAAGATCGGTACATCGCGCGTTGAATGATTTAGTTACCGTGACAATGCTTTCTCTCTGTCGCCTACGTCGAAAATGCGAAATTGAGAAGGAGTCACCCCGGCGCGTGCCACCGCGACGCTTCTCGTTAATGGTATTAACCCCCCGCCCCTCATTCTCATCGATCCAAAAACTAATTTAGCGATAGCGTTTCTCTGAAAATAATTTAAAAAAAATAAAGAAATTAAATAAAAGTCCAAAAATTCGAATAAATTTACTTATCAACCCTTCGGAAGAAAATTACCAAATTATGTAACAAGGGGTTGGTATTAAGAGGGTGTTTGAATTTGACGATGGCATTTTTCTCAAAATAATAAAAAGAAAAACAAAAAAATGAAGAAAAAGAAACAAAAAGATAAAAATGAAAACAACAAAAAAATAAAGAAATTAACTAAAAGTTCAAAAATTCGACCAAAGTGACTTATCAACCCTTCGGAAGAAAATTACTAAATTATGTAACAAGGGGTTGGTATACAGTACGTCAGAGGGTGTTCGTATTCTCCTTTTCTCCCGAGAGCCAAAGTAGAAACGGTGGTTCGAGGGGGTGGTAGAAAGTAGGGGGTTGATATCACGAGAACGCGAGAAACACGGATGCGTAAATAAAAGCTGGTCGGTCTGTCAGGCGTTAGGAGTGGAGGTGGGGGATGAGCGTGAAGAGGGTGAATTTCTCGAACTCTCACTCCCTTATAAATCTATATACATACATATAGTTTTATTCACCCTTCATCCCTATAACAGCTTCGTACAGCAAAGCGCGAGAACAAACGCCCTCTCGTTGGGGGTGGAAAAAAACATATATATACAGGGTGAATTTCATAAGGTGTAACAGGCTTTATTACAAGGTAGATGGGATCATTGCAAACAAAAGTTGCAAATATACATTGGGAATATTTTTAATAGTTTACGAGATATAAATGTTCAAAGTTGGTCCAACCAGAACGCGCCGAGAAGCGTTGGAGCCGCCCACTTTCTGCCCTAGCAGCCAATCCCCGATAAATAAAAATGACTGCGTAATAATATAACAAATGAAATAGACTGCTCTGAATTTTGCAACCCCAAATGCAACGCCCTACACTGTGCTATTCCTACGGCCAGGACGGGAGTGGGCGGCTACAACTCGGCGTGCTCTGATTGGACCAACTTTAAACATTTATATCTCGTAAACTATTAAAAATATGCCAAATGTATATTTGCAATTTTTGTTTGTAACGACCCCATCTACCTTACAGTAAAGCCTGTTACACCTTATGAAATTCACCCTGTATATATACATATAGAGTGAGAGAGATTTGGCGAAACGAGACGTAAAAAGGATCGCCTATGCGACCCGTCCGCATAACACGACGTACATGGGGGTGACAGGGCGCATCTCTTTTAGACAAATTGTTTGGGCCGAGTCGGTTAGTTGGCCCCACAATGGAGTGGTGGTTGTCCTACCTACCCCCTCCCTCCCTTCACTCCTCGAGATCTCACTCTCTATATCCGCTATTATACGTATATACAGAGCGAAAAATACGTAGGGGATGAAGTCGACGCGCCTCCTCCCTCGTTACGTTACATTACATTTATCTCCGAACGGTTATCCGTTACACACACCCCGCTGGTTATATATATAGCTAGCTATATATAGATAAATATATATGTATGTGTGTGTGTATGCTCTCGGGATGCGCTCTCGGATCTCTGCCGCGACCCTCGCTAAGGGATGAAGACGAGCACGTGCCACAAGACTTTGCTCGCTTTCCCATAGACCATAGGACTTTTATATGCGTATATATATATATATATATAGGTATATTTGCGTATGTGTATTACAGGGGAGTTAGAGGGTCGTGGTCGTTGAAAAAAAAAGATTTTACTTGGGTTCGACACGCGTCTCAAAAAAAATTTGCGACGGCGATAAAATAAATTCTACGAGACCGATAACGAATCAGGTTCGTTGGAGTATTTTCTAGTTTTGTGGATAGAAATGTATCTAAAAGCGTTTCGTTTTTTGAATTTTTTTAACGAAGTTATATCCGAGGGTGAGAGAAATAAGGGTGGATAGGAAATTAGGCAATTTTTGAATATTTCTTTTTTAAAAATGGCAAAATTTTTGTAATGGATTTTATTTGTGATGGAAGAATGGTCGAGGATTCGGGCAAGAAGAATTGTGCTCGTTTAAGTAATAATAATAATAATAATATAAATAAAAATAAGTAATAAAAAAATAAAATAATGAAAATAACTAAGAAATAAAAATGAAATAATTAATAAAAATAAAATAATAAATAAGAATAAAATAATAAAAATAAATAATGAATAAAAATAACATAATAATAATAAATCAGATATGGGATGGAGGAGAGCAGGTTGCCAAAAGTCTGTCTAATGGAGGAATTGAGGGAAATTAAAAATGGGAACCCGTCTAATTGTAAGTGGGGAAAGAGTATGGAGAAGGTGGTAGGAGAGATGAGGATGGGGAACGTATTAGCAATGATTTGGAAAAAAAAGGACAAGAAAGAGATAGAGGAAAGGATAAAAGAAGGGTTAGAAAAGCTGAAAGCGGAAATAATAGGAAGGGAATGGGAGAGGATAAGTAGGTCGACGTATAACAGAAATTATAAACATATATGCCAAAAAGAAGGGGAACCGTGGAGATATTGGTCAGAGGAGGAAGTGAGTGGAAGGAATAAGGAAATGTGGGCGAGGATGAGGTGCGGGAATATAGGAAGGGCGGGGAAGAAGGGGGAAAGGGATTGGATGTGTAGAATATTTAAAGAAAGTAATGAAACAATGGAACACCTAATGGAGTGCAGAAAAGGATGGGAGAGGGTTACAGAGAAAGCAAGAAAAACAGCGGAGGAATGGGCGAAGGGAATAGATACGATGGCGGTAAGGGGGGAAGTAATAAATATGTTGGGGGGGGGGGGAATACAAGAGGATATATGTGGGTATTATAGAGAAATAGAGGAGATATGTAAAAAAGAAAGTAGAGAGGAGGCGTAATTAGATGTAAGAAATTGTAAAAAACTTATGTAAGAGTTGTGCAATTAAAACTACCTAATAATAATAATAATAAATCAGATATAAAAATGAAATAATAAAAATAAATAATAAATAAAAATAAAATAATAACACTAAATAGTAAATAAAAATGAAATAATAAAAATAAATAATAAATAAAAATAAAATAATAACACTAAATAGTAAATAAAAATGAAATAATAAAAATAAATAATAAATAAAACTAAAATAATAGAATAACGATAATCTACGAATAAAATCGAAATACGACGAAAAATCTGAACCATCGCATCACATCCGTTTTTCGTAAAAATTTTCCACGCTAACGAATTCGAATGCGATCGACGAATCAAAATTTCGATCTCGTTGAAAAAAGAAAACTCACAGATTCGTTTTTTCAGTACCGAGGGAGATTCGAAGTTCGAATTCGTACCAGTTGGTTGATCGAGCCATTACGAGGAAAAAAAAAGAAAGAATCAAAAAAAAACGCAACGCTCATGCTACAGGGATAATAAACGTTGCGACACAATTTTACGGACACGAGCGCGCGCGCACCTCTCTATTAGAGAAAAAGTCTCGTCCGTGCGGTGCGTGCGAGGCCACACCGTGTGTGTGCTCTAGTCTCGCTCGGGTGATAGATTTACACAAAACACGCCCAGGGTTTTGCCCGGAAGCCGCGCGGTGCAAAGAAAAAACGAAAAAAAAACCTCCCCCAAAAAAAGAAAATTTAAAGAAGAAAAAGACGATACAGAGAGAAAATGGAAATCGAACGAGCATCGAGGCGAGACGACGACAAGGGTCGAGAATTTTGTTTTTCAACCCCTCCTATACCCCCTCTCTCCTCCTCCATCACCCGCGTGAAAAATTTCAAAATCTTCACCCACTGTGGTCCTTCGACTCGCTCGTCGAACATCTGGACTCGATGATACCGAGTCGATCCTACAAAAACCAAACGAACGAAGAAAATAATGAAGAAAGAAAAAATAATAGAAGAGGAAATTATCACTCGTGTCTTTTTGACTTTTGGTAAAATCGTCGATGTCTCCGGGAAAGAAATTAGGCAGGTGCAATAAACGGTTGAAAATTCGAACGAATTATTATACATCTTAGTCGTCGTGGTTGTCGTTCTCGTATAGTCGCTGTCGTCGTCCTCCTCCTCACACTTCGAATTTTTCTAATTGCCTCAATTATAGTCCGCTTAGGTTGATTATATACTCCGGATGAAAAAGAGAGAATGTTGAGATTATGGAGAGAAGTCGACGTATTAGAAACCCTGGGCAGACTATGTTCATCGAGAGAGTGAGTGAGAGAGAGAGAGAGAGAGAGAGAGAGAGAGAGAGAGAGAGAGAGAGAGAGAGAGAGAGACGAAAATTTCACGAGGACATAAATATATTTCTAAGGTCTTGTCTCCACCGAGTGGGGTAGGAGTTAAGAGAGGGGGGGTAACCGATTATTATTGCAACACTTCAGAGCGAGTTTCGCCGACATAATTTCGCCTTCCATGCCTTAATGATTCTCGCAGTCCGTCTGTCGTTCATACTCCTAATATAGACCTCGGTCGAAATCCTCGTCGCTCTCCCCAATTTTTAATTACTTCTTGAATTTGTCCCTTTTTCTTTATTAACGATCACATTTTTACCCAAGACTTGGTTTTTATCTTTCAAAAATATTTTCCCTTTTTTTCGTATTCACCAATGTTTTCGACGATTTTATTGTTAACGCGATGAAAAAAATTTTTTTTTGGCAATTTTTGGGAAGGAAATTTGGATTAAAAAATCGTTATATATTTTTTTGTTTAAGACAGGTATTAAAATTAACGATTAATAAATATTATTGATTGTATTATATTGTGTATAGTATTATTATTATATTATTGTTATTATAATATCAAATAGAATAATATAATGATAATATTATAATATTATAATTATATTATATTATTATATTATGTTTTTATATTATCATATTATAATATTGTTAGTATAATATTAAATAATTATAAAAATATTTATTTATTAAAAAATAATATTAGTTATTATAATATTATTATATTATAATATTATTATATTATAATATTATTATATTATTATATCATTATATTATTATATTATTATATTATTATATTATTATATTATTATATTATTATATTATTATATTATTATATTATTATATTATTATATTATTATATTATTATATTATTATATTATTATATTATTATATTATTATATTATTATATTATTATATTATTATATTATTATTTTATTATATTATTTTATTATATTATTATATTATTATATTATTATATCATTATATCATTATATTATTATATTATTATATTATTATATTATTATATTATTATATTATTATATTATTATATTATTATATTATTATATTACTATATTATTATATTATTATATTATTATATTATTATATTATTATATTATTATATTATTATATTATTATATTATTATATTGTTATATTGTTATATTATTATATTATTATATTATTATATTATTATATTACACTTAATATACCATATAATATACATAAAAATATATCAATTATATAGAATCGATATATTTGACATATTTATATATTTATATGTATGTATGGTACGAGAGGGTGCAAAAGTCGGAAAAAATATTTTTGTTGATTCAACGAATTTCTTCTCCCATCGTCGAGGGTATCTCTGCCCGCGATGGCTCGAAATCGGCCACATCCTCCCGACTCCCTTCGCCAATATCAACTCATTCCTCCCTTACACCCGTCTCCCTCGCTCACTCTCTCACTCTCCCTCTTTCCATCCCCCCTATCGGATATCCCATGTACTATACGCCATATATCCCATGTATCATAGCATGTAACTCCACTATCTTTCCGTGTATTCCTCCGTTGCGCACCAAGCACGGGAGTTGGTTCGTGACCAATCGTGAAAGCTGATGTCGCTAGTGTCCCACAGTGGGAGAGAGAGAGAGAGGGAGAATGAGGGACGCGCACTAGGCACTCGCGATACAAACCGGCCATGATTGCTCCCTAAGCATAAAAGCGGGAGCTTGCTCACTCCCGCTGCCAATAAAAACGGTGTCATCTGGGATGGGAGGCACGTGCCCCGGGAATGCCGCACCCCTCAAACCCTCGCTCTTCCTCCCTTCAACCCCTCTTCCTCAACCCCAACCCCACTCTCCCTCTCAGTTTTCTCGTCCAATGACCGCAGAAAAAAAGAAGCTGCCGATATTTATTAGACCCGCTAAACGCGTAGGTTCTGTCCCCGTGTGTCTCTCTAGGAGAGGACAGGAAGTAGATACAACCCTCTTGAACTTTCTTGCCGCAAGAGGGAGCTAAAGCACACGAAAACATACCGGTCACTACGAAACGTCTATATGTGTGTGAATTCGGCAAGGTCCGTCGGTGTAGCCGGCGAAAACCACCCTCGTTGCACGAACCAACCCCTCAGTGTCCATATATCTTGATTTCACGACCCTTCGCATGGGTATCAGGTTTCAAACACAAATCGGGAAACTGCTTGGCTTCTCCTCGATTCGCCCTTCAGCTGGTATAGCCCTCTGTCTCGTATAATCCTCATCCACCCCCCTCTTCTTCAACCCCCGTACTTACTACTACAGGTCATGGGAAACTAAACCGACCGAGTAAATTTCACCCTCTCTCTCTCTCTCTCCCACACGCACGGATCTGCGGACATTTTCCGTAAATCCACGATTACGGATAATCATCGGTAAATTACTCACGCTTCTGTGAATAAGACGATCGTTAAACGCGCTTTCGTTACGCATTTGCACCCCCTACGTCTTCTTGCCAGAAGGGGAGGGGAGGAGGATGTTTCGTGGGGTAGTTTAATTAACGACGCGGCGAATTTTCAAAAGAGAATATTTCTTGACGATGATTAAGGTTATCGTTACAGTTCACACGAGAAAAAGAGGAACAAATGTTGGTACGATTTATAACGGTTCTATTCGTCCATCTGGCAGCAAAAATTTTTCGTACTAAAATAGAGATAGCTGAGCGAGTCGAGTTGAAAAATATCGAGGGTGACTCGTACGACTCCGAAGTCTCTCGGGACGATTAGGTGTCCACGATATGGTGAGAATGTGGATGTGGCTTCTCCGCGTATCTTCGGTTTCGTCGAGTACATCATCGTCATCCCCTTGCACCCTGCCACCCTGTTACACCGAAAATCGTGAGATGATTGAAATTTTAGGAGACTCTTGGGTCCTTTGGAGGTCAAAAAAAGAAATGCGATCGAAAAATATATTGGAATGAGTCCAATTCGGGCGTCGTTACTTTCCCACATGAGATCGGGGGTGTGACTGTTCGACTTGGGGATGAAATAATAATAATAATAAAATATGTTGGAAAAAAACATTCGGTCTTGTTAATTTCTATTTGAACATCGTGAAACGAAGGTCGAAAGATTGTTCGCCGAGTTAATAATCGAACTCCCTTAGTATCGTGGTCCTTCGTTAAGAGTCGTATTACATACGACGAGCGATGCGAAAATGCGAATTGTAATCTCTTCGAAACTGAGCAACCGATCGCGTTAAAATTTTGAAGGTATCTAGAGAATTATGGTAGAAAGTGGTTGAATGTTGTATTTTTCCGAAATTGTTGCTATAATTCTCTAGATACCCTCAAACTTTTAACGTTGTCAGTGTTGGAAAAAGTACGGTTGGCGTTTTCGAATCGGTCGTCGCCTGCAACACTATTTTCAAAATTTTCGAAAAAAAACATCTAGAGCCACTTTTTGCCATAATTCTCTAGATAACCTCAAAATTGTAACGCGATTGGTTGCACAGTGCCGGAGAAATTACGAATCGCGTTTTCGAATCGCTCATCGCCTGCAACACTATTTTCAAAATTTTCGAAAAAAAAACATCTAGAGCCACTTTTTGCCATAATTATCTAGACATCCTCAAAATTTTAACGCGATTGGCTGCTCAATACCGGAGAAATTACGAATCGCGTTTTCGAATCGCTCATCGCCTGCAACACTATTTTAAAAATTTTGGAAAAAAAACATTTGGAGTCACTTTTTGCCACAATTATCTAGATACCCTCAAAATTTTAACGCAATTGGTTGCTCAGTGCCGGAGAAATTACGAATCGCGTTTTAGAATCGCTCATCGCTTGCAACACTGACTCTTACGGGTTGAAAAAAGGTGTGCCGGGTGAATAACGTAATCCAACTCGACAAAAAAACTCAACAGAAACATGTTTTTTTCATTACAGAAATTTATCACGATGGATAATATTCTCGTTGGACCGGAAAGCATGCAACAGGAAATACGATAGAACCGGTAACGAAGGAAGTGTGCTTGAGAAGCAGAGAAAGAGAGAGAGTGAGAGAGAGAGAGAGCTTTTCGTCGGACATGGCATCGAGTTGTTAATTTATCGTACGACTATCTATATATACACATCGCATTCTGCCGTTGAGCTTTGAAGACCACACGCGGTCGCGGACACGCCTAGCTGGAGGAACGAGCCGCTATTTAGCAGCCCTTAGGAGTGATTTAGTGACGAGGGATGAAGAGGTGTGTGTGTGAGAGAGAGAAGAGAGAAGGAGAGAGCTAGATCTCGAGGGTATTATAGCGCCTCACCGCCGAGGGTTGCGTAGGTTTTCGTGTAGCCAAGCTTGTCGGCTTGTAACACGAGAGGGCGCCCACACTAGGGGTAGCGAAGTGTGGTGTTCGTGTAACTCGCAGGGGCTGTAATATTTGGAAGGCCTCTCTTCCTCGTTCCTGTTCTCTCTCTATCTCTCTCTCCCTCTCTCTATCTCTCACTCACTTTCTCTATAACATCCCCCTCGTCTTCCCTCTCACCCTCTCTCGCTCTCTCACACACACTGGGGGTGTTGCACGTATGGGCCCTTTCGTTCTTGGTCTCCTGGAAACCTCTGGGCCACCCACGGACGAGGGTTGACGTTGGCCCACCCCTGAGTCCCCCTGGTGTTCACCCTCGATAAAACGCAACAGCATCCCTCTACACCCCCAACTCAATGATTATTTTATTCCACGTCCTGGTATGCATGCCATGACTTGTCTCAAAATTGTCCAATCGTGATATTATTGTGCCATTACATTTATGATCGTCGAGTCGAGAGGGGAAGAGAAACTGACACGAGGGAGAGTAATTGCTAAATGGCTCTATCATCGTGACTCTTGGAATTACAATTTTACTCTCGCGTTTATCAAGAAAAACCCCTATAACACTAATCCATGTCCCTTAGTCATATTTTCCAAAAATTCAAATTTAACATCAACCCTTAATAATGTCACTAAAAAAATCACCACAAATGAAATCCCTCTCTTTGTAACTATTTAACTCTCACTCCCTCAAAACCCAACCCAAAAATTGGTCCAATCCCTTCAACGTTCTCGCCCATCGACCATTTTATCCCGATTTAAAATATTCTTTGCAAATTTGTCGATAAAGCGCGCGTTCTAAGTTAAAAAAACAAAGAAATCACGACACGAAAGAAAGCATCAAGGGAAGAGCGCGTCCGTAAGTTCCGTAGGTTGGAAAGATGAGCGAGTTAGAGAAGTGGATAGGAAGAAGAAGGTAGCGAGGCGACGGTTGGGTAGAAAAGAGAGAGAGAGGTGACGGGGAGTGTGGGGGGAGGGAGGGCGGGAGGGTGAGATGAAATGCCGCCGCGCTTCGGCAAATTGCTGGTCTCTCCTCGCGCGCGCGAGTAGAGGCAAAGAGAGGAAAGAACGAGGCGGCAGCATCGCGGGAACAGCAGCAGGAGCATCGCCATCGTTCTCTTCGGCTTGGTCTCTCCCGCGTGTGCGCGCGCGCCCGCGTCCATTGCCATCGGTCGGAAATCAATTTACGAGCGTAATGCATAGGTATCCGACTAATTCCCCCGTCGAAGCTTCCCCTCCCCCTATCCCTGGATGGAGAGGGCCCCATGGACGCGGACGCCCATGTTCCTTCGCCGCGAGAATATCGCGCATCGCGCACGTACGAGCTCCATCGTGGCATTAAGATGAGGACGAAACAGAGAGAGAAGAAAAAAACAACATCTTCATCCCCCCTCCCCCTCCCTCCCCTTTCCGCCGCCCCTCATTTTTTCTCAATTTCTCACTGTCCGCCTTGCGAGTTCGAGGGAGCGCGACGCGGTAGACTCGTGCGTAAACGTACTTCATGCGCCCGTGAGAAATTTTCTTTCTCGAACGAATTTGATTCTTCTACGTGCGAGGAAGAAAGAGGGAGAGATCGGTGATTGGATGAAAACGCGAGTTCGTCGGTAAAAGACAAAAGCGCCGGGGTCGTGATTGTTTAATGTGTTCTACCGTGGGTTCGTCTGTATCGAGGGGTTGTCTGTTTTCAAGGGATGCGCGCGCACATTCGCGACGAGTCGAAGGGCAACCTTCGAGGGAAAGGGTTACGTAGCCGCGAGGCGTCTCGATAACGTCCTTCGCCGCTACCGAGGCTGACGACGCTCTTTGCTGTCTCGCGAACGCGCACGGTTACGCCCAGGGAGTCCACTGGACGCGCATCCCTCCCCACCACTTCTACTCTGGGTCCGACTCCGGGGCCTCTCACTCGCGCGCCATCTCGCGGTCCTATCCCTCGGACGAGAGAACATCTCGCCGACAAAGCCGAAGATTTCCCGGCTAATTACTAGGAGACTAATTGAATGCCGCTCTCTTCTTCTGCTCCTCTTCTTCTTCTTGTTCTTATTCTTGTTCTTGGTCTTGTTCTTCTTCTGGTTCTTCAATCCCCTCTTTCCAACCTATCTTCTTTCCCCCACTCTTCCCATGCGAGAAACGCGGTTGCGCGAAGGTTTTTTCGCTCGTATTCGCATCGTCGCAGTGTCTTCCACCTCGCTTCTTTACGCCTCTCTTATTCGCTCGAACAGTTTGAAACTTTAGCTTGCGAGCTTCATGATGAAGCACGAGTTTTCTACAGACGTTCGCTTATATTCTCACTCGCCGTACGAGACTCATTCATATTCATGAAGTTTACTGATAAATTCCGTCTCTCTCGCGCCTCGATTCGGAGTGGAAGACGCCGCTGGCCACCATTGGCTCGTGTTGGCGCATGCGCGTCGCTTCGACGGTACTACCATCTGGCGGCGCTACGCGCAAATTCTCGGGTAGGTCAACTCCCAAGTTCGAGATTGGCTAGTTTCTCGAAGAATCGAATTATACGAGTGTTTGAGGGAAAATCCTTTTGACTTCGGACGAAGAATGAGACGGGAGGAAGAATTCGGTCACGGCGACAAGTTGGCAGGTGGCTAAGACCTGGGATAATCCACTGTTTTCCAACCGAGATGGTGACGGAGCTTGACGGACGAAGTGACGTTTATCCTTCGAAATCAAACGCAAACGTTGACGAACGTGACGAACGCGCGGCGGCGCGCGCAATAACGTGGAAAATCGTTTGGAAAACGAGCATGACACGCCCTCGTGAGACGATTTGGCACGAGGAAAGGTCGACTGCATCCCCGCTGGTGGTTCGAGGGAAGATGCCAACCCGTGGATAGAAGCCGTCGGTCTTTTTTTGCTTTGGCGAAACTTCCGTGGACAATTTTTGTGGCTAGGGAAAGTAGGAAGAATTCGAGATTTTCCGTTTTGAACACGGGGAGGGTGGAGTTGGGGAAATATGGACCACTTCTCGAATCGCTTTATAAAAGCGCTAGAAACGTTTCTCTTGAAAAAATGATGTTTACTTCGATTGAAAAGCTTCGACTGTTTGATAGGAAAAGAAAATGAAAGAAATTTGAAAATCCCGAATTTGATAATTTCGCAGCTTAAATGGAAAATTGCACATTTCCAGAGGAATTAAATGATCAGTTTTTTTTTTAATTGCGACTGGTTTGTGGTCGAGAAGGTGTTCCTTATCGTACAATCTTCAAATCCATCTTATTTTCAATATTTCAACCGCATTGTAATCCTACAAAATCCTCCGTTTAATTTCAACCCCCTGGTCCATATTGCCCCACATTACCTTATTACAGCTTAAACCGCCAGGTACCAACAAAAACCAGGTTGTCGTCGTCGTAGATCCAAACACGGCGTGAAGTTATCCATGAAAATCCCATTTTCGGGATGTTGACTCTCGAATAGAGATCGCCTCGTACCTCATGCTGTTCCCTGTCTCTCTCTGTCTCTCGCTCGCCACCGTCCATAGGGAGTCGAGCAAAGAGCCTAGAAGTCACCTAGAGCAAGCACCCGATGAGTTTCAACGTTCGGAAAAAGAGAAAAAAAATAGAAAGAATCGTGTCCTAGAGTGAGAAAAAAAGGAACGAAGAGAAATGGAAGAGACAGCCACAGAGTGACAGAGGAGACGGTACACACGTTTATACCTCTCCCTCTCTCCTTCTCTCTCTTTCTCTTCCTGCCATTTAACGTCGAGTTAACGGTTCGTTTACTGAATAGAGGAGGTCGGAGACTGGGCTTTTATTTTTATTGAAAAGATGTTTGGCCTCGGTGTATAACAGTGAAATCGTGCTGCGACCCGGAGGGCTGGATTCTGTTCATCCCCCTCCCCTCACCCTTCTATCTCTCTCTGTCTCTTGGTCTCTTCGTGCACACCTCGACGTCTACAGGGAGTTAGGGACCACACCGTAGAGAGCTCGTCCGCAACAGTACAGAACACGACCCTCGGGACAACAACGTGTCGAGCGAGGTTACCAGCCAGGGAGACTCTCGACACGATTCGCGCGTGACGAATCGCGGGGTAGGTTTTTGTCGCTTATTTCACCGCAGAGACGAAGAGTCAGAAAAAGATCGAGAGAGTCAACATTGGACCCAGCGGGCGATATACATGCCCTTTTTCTCTGTACCGAAAATTCATCCCCCCTACTTCGACCTAAAATTCACCCCTCCGTATATTTATAGATACGTCTACCCTGCGGGGTTGCTCATGTTTTTTTCCCGACAATGAACTATGCGTGCATTAGGGACCGAATTCTGGTTCCGATGTTTCCGTACGAGAAGACCGGAAACGCCGTGACGAGAGAACGGAAAGGTGATTGTCCTGAAATGGGGAGAGAGGGGGTAAGAAAAAATGGCCGATGCCTCGATAGATGGCGCGCGAGTGTAAGGAAGAAAGAAATAAGAACGTACAATATCTGGATCATCGATCTAAATTGCGACGGGGCGAGCGAGAAGAACCTTGATCCGATCGGAGATACGTTCTTTTTCTATGTTCACATGCGCATTGCGATGTAAAATCGAGGGTTGATACGTACGGCCACTTCCGATTCTCCTCGAGGCCTACACACGCTCGAGATTATCTGCGAAATCCCATAGTCCGGCGAGGAATCGCTGCCGGGCTCGTGCTTGTGGTGTACATAGTGTTGTCGACGAGGAAGTGCGAGTGGGGCAATATGGACCAGGGTGTTCACTTCGATTAAGGCCTTACATTCTGTATGATAGGTCAAACAGTTTTTAATATTTTTTAATGAGATTTTTTTTCAATGTTCGAAATTGTTTTCTCTATGGTGTGGCGAGCTAGATTTCTGATATTTTGATTTAAAAAATCTATAAAAATAATTAAAGTGTAAAATGTATTTCGTAAAACGCATACTTTTTTAAACTGCCATAAATTGCGTAACCTTTCGAACTTCAACATTTCGGCTAGACATACTATAACTACAACTTTATTTTACAATGTGGAGCAACTTTTTTTTTCTCAATGTGGATCACGTGATTTTTTATATAGTAATTTTTGTAAAAATAAAATGAATTAACATTTTTTTATAAAGTTTAAATACCAATTTATTTATCTAAGGACGTTACGATAAGTTAGAACTACGATTTCACCCCTTTTTGAATGTCACAACGGTTACAGGCGAGTATATTTTAGTGGTCCATTTTACCCCACTTTATCGCGTGTATCGCGAAGAATCGACGAGTCAATCGTTGAAATATCAGTTCTGAAAGCAAGATGGCGTTTCTGTGTACCTTTTCGTGCCTCAGCCCTCGAGATATCTTAGAAAGGCTCATCATTTCCAATTTTACACCCTTCTGCTTATATATATGTGTATGTGTACATATATCGCTATAAAATGTAGCAGAAGAGTCAACAATGATGGCTCGTTATCCCTCTCATAGATCTTAGGATCGTCGTAACTCGCGTGAAAAACCAACCGTGAAGAAATAAAATTCGTGGTCGTGCGAGTAGGTTACGTACGTAGAATTCTTCTTGTGAGATTCGGGGTGAGTCGAGGTGACAAGAGGGACGGGGAGGGGGGTGCTGCAGGTTACTTCAGGAACCCTCAAGAAGAAAAAATTATATTGTTTCTCAAAATTGACAATTCTGTTTTTTGTTGAATTCTTACGATAAGATAATTTTTTTAATCCTGGAATGATGAAAAAATGTCAAAATGAATTTTTTTTATATCCCCTCTCCACACCGAAATTATGAAATTATAAAAATATGAAATTATGAAATTATAAAAATATGAAATTATGACATAATGAACTTATAAAATTATGAAATTATAAAACTATGAAATTATGAAATTATAAAAATATGAAATTATGAAAATATGAAATTATGAAATTATGAAATTATGAAATTATGAAATTATGAAATTATGAAATTATGAAATTGTGAAATTATGAAATAATGAAATTATGAAATTATGAAATAATGAAATTATGAAAATATAAAAATATAAAAATATGAAATTATGAAATTATGAAATTGTGAAATTATGAAAACATGAAATTATGAAATTATGAAATTATGAAATTATGAAAATATGAAATTATGAAATGAAAACGTCAAAGATTTGGAGAAATTATAAAAAATTCGAGAACGACGTATTTTCTCAAAACGCACATTTTCCTTGTATACCTTTTCTATATACTTTCAAATCTAATTTTCATTTCATTCAAGAAAAAAAAACGGAAAAGAACCTAAAATGGATAAAAAAGAAAATATCACCCGTAGTAGAAGAGACTTCTCGATGGGGAAGGGATTAGGTCACGGAGACCGTAAACAGCGGGGCCGCAAGATAAAAATGAGAATTTATGGTGAAAATATTTGTGCGCATTCCCCGGGCGCATCGTTTCGACGAGGTCCAACGTAGTAGCCCGCCCGCGGTCCATCCTCGGATCTTCCAGGCGCGCTGCTGACCAGAAAAAGAGAAACAGAGAGAGAGAGAGAGAGAGAAAAAGAGGAGAGCTAGTTTTGGTCTCTCAGCAAGTACGAGGGTGGCACTCTCTCTCTCTCTCTCTTTTTCTCCCGGGCATTGACAGTTTTGTTGAAAGTTCGGGTCATAAATCCCCGTGTACATTGTTGGACTTTCAAGAGGAAACCCGCAATGCCATTGTGACACGCCTTACGGACTGCTGTAAATAATAAGCCCCCTTTTTCGTCTCTCATCCCACAGAGATCTTGCTTCTCTCCCTCTCTCTTTCTTTTTTCACTGCGATGACGCGTTCATTCCGACTATCTTACTCCTCCCTCCACCCCTTGGAGCTTCCTCTCCTCTTTGACTCTCGTCGTCTCTTCCAGCATCTTTGCCGAGTGTCGACTGTGGACTCTTCTCGGGATTATATGGTATTTTATACACCTCGTTGACCACGATTTATATTTATATATATATATATATATAGCGAGAGAGAGAGAGAGAAAGAGAAGAGCTGAAAAAATGATCATAAAGTTGAACAAAAATTCATCGTTCGAGATAAGACGGTCACCATCATTTTTCTCGTCAATATACTGAACGCTGACTTATTCACATTTCTACATATTTTTCTTTATTGTTGAGACAATGTTATGCTAATTTTCTTTCAGTCAGGAAATAATTGTTTTAACGAAAAGTCGAAAATTATTGAATAAGTAATTGAAATGCAATTTCTTAATTTAATTATTATTATTATTATTAAATTTGCAATTTATTTGATTAATCTATATTTCTGTTACAAGTTTATCTTTTTTTATTGCCACACTTTGTGACAATTTCCTCAATTAAAAGAAAAAAAATCGATAATTACTGAATAATTAATTAAAATCAATATATCATTTTATTCCCACGTGTTATCGTTTCTCGTCAATGTACTGAACGCTGACTTATTCACATTTCTACATATTTTTTTTATTGTTGAGACAATGTTATGCTAATTTTGTTCATTCAGGAAATAATTGTTTTAATGAAAAATCGAAAATTATTGAATAAGTAATTGAAATGCAATTTCTTAATTTAATTATTATTATTATTATTAAATTAAAAATTTATTTGATTAATCTATATTTCTGTTACAAGTTTATCTTTTTTACTGCCACACTTTGTGACAATTTCCTTAATTAAAAAAAAAAATCGATCATTCCTGAATAATTAATTAAAATCAATTTATCATTTTATTCCCACGTGTTATCGTATTATTATTATTATATTCGAAATTTATTAAACACGACGATGAAAATCCAACGTTTATTTCATTCCTGTTAAAAAAAGTAACGACGACGTACACGACCATAATTTCTGGTCCGCCACCCGCACCGCGATCCAACTCCTCTCTCTCTCTCTCTCTCTCTCTCCTCCTAATTGATTGCACCTAATTAACAGCGTCGCGTTGCCATGAGCCGATGGGTCCGGACCCTCGCGAGACCTTTCCACAGCGCGTCAAGCGTATCGCGAGGAAGAAAAAGGAACTAAAAAAGTGCTTAAAAAAAAAACAAAAAAGAAAACAAGAAATAAGCAGTAAGAAGCAAAATCTTACGAGAAGGCAAATAGGAAGTGTGTGAAACAGACACGAGAAGCTAAGATACGAACCATACGGAGTTCAGGGTCTTGAAATATACGTTTATATTCGCGCGAGTACCGAGAGGTGTTTTGAACGTTGAATTTTCATTTTCGTTGTATACAGATATAGAATGTGGGGGGGGGGGGGGGGGGTAAGGGTGGTATATTAGGGAGATATCTCTCGCGATGAGTAGTCGCTCGCGACTCGGGCGTAATTGGACGCATTTCACGCTTCCTTTTGCCCTACTGCAAAAGCGTCCGAGCGCATCTCGGCGTTTCTCTCCCGGGGCGTAGAGAGGTGTGACACGTTCTCTCGCGTAACGTGTGGGCGCGACGAGAGGCTAGCGCATCCCCGAACCTCGCTCGCTCGGTTGCCAAGGAGAGAGTTTGCAACGAATGGACCACTGGATGAGATGCAAATCGCGAATGGGTGTTGTTGGAGGTTTTTGAATCGATGAATTATTCAATTTTGGTAATTTACTGTGTTTAGTTTGAAAGGAGAATTTTGTTGGTACCAAAAGGGACCATTTTGTGAGTGGGTAGTTGATGTGAGAAAAATAGAGCGGGTTTGTTTTGGTACACAAAATTGGACCATTTTTTGTTTTTGGTCCATTTTTGTAATCTTGATGTGTGTATAAAATTGTTCATCGCGATGGTAATAATGGACCAATTTTATTTCTCGAATCAAATTATATTAAACAATTTAGAAAGTTGAAGAAATGGATCATTGAATCGACGGATTTCTCAATATTGATAATTTACTATGTGTAGTTTGAAACGAGAATTTTGTTGGTACCAAAAGGGACCATTTTGTGGGTGAGTCGTTGATGTGAGAAAAATGGAGCGGGTTTGTTTTGGTACACAAAATTGTACCATATTTTGTTTTTGGTTCATTTTTGTCATCCTGCTATGTGTATAAAATGGTCCATCGCGATGGTAATAATGGACCAATTTTATTTTTCGATTCAAATTATATGAAGAAATTTTGAAAGTTGAAGAATTGGATCATTGAATCGACGAATTTCTCAATATTGATAATTTACTATATGTAGTTTGAAACGAGACAATTTTTGGTACCAAAATGGACCATTTTGTGGGTGGCTCGTCGACGTGAGAAAAATGGAACAATTTTGGTTTTTGGTACACAAAATTGGACCATTTTTTATTTTTGGTCCATTTTTGTGATCCCGATATGTGTATAAAATGGTCCATCGCGATGGCAATAATGGACCAATTTCAACTTTCGATTCAAACTACCTAAAAAAAATTTGCAAAATTGAAGAATTGGACCATTGGACAAGAAAATGGTCCAATCGCGTCTAAAAAATGAACAATTTCCATTTGTTTAAACACACAAATTACAAAATTATCCATTTGTTTCAAATAATAAAAATAAAAATCTAAATTCGCAATTCC
Organism: Netelia fuscicornis; assembly: GCA_946811545.1. Lineage (NCBI taxonomy): Eukaryota > Metazoa > Arthropoda > Insecta > Hymenoptera > Ichneumonidae > Netelia > Netelia fuscicornis. Next base: position 2,676,564 of record OX328011.1, on the reverse strand, counting down.
TCAATAAGAACATTCCCTCCGTCAAAAATGGTCCATTCGTCACATTCCCCTCCCCAATATCTATAAAACTTCTTTAAAAAAAACACAATCTACCATTTCCTTTTGTTTCACGAATATGGTCCATTATAGCAGAGCCTCTCCTCGTGCATCGTTGAATTGGCGCGAATGCGTGGAAGATGAGACACGAGACGACCTGCTGGCAAACACCGTTTCGTTGCAAATTTCGTCTCAGCCACGAGAGAATTTGTATTATCATTATTTTTTTATTATTTTTTTTCTCATTATTATTATTATTATTGTTATTATTATTATTATTTTCCTTTCTTTTCACATCTCCGCGCATTTCCGTTCCTCTCACCCTCGCACCCCCTCCCTCACTACTCCCCCCTCCCCACTCCTTCATCTCGTTTAACCACAACCATATCGCGCGACGCTCTGTTGCTGCTACTTACTGATATTTATTGCACCCAGAAATGTGTACGGTACTCATAAATCTCCGCATTCACACGGGCTTTCCAATTTACATATTCCCCGGCTTCACCCTCGTCTCTCGCCCTCCCCATACACATATACACAGACACAAACACACTAACGAATGGTTTTTTCTTTTTATGATATTTTTTTTTCTCCTTTTCTCGCATCGTGTGAGAACCTACGATGGTACACGTCTCTCGCAGCTTTCGGTCATTTCCGTCCGAGTTCTTCGACACCTACTCGAAGAGGGGGGGGGGGGGGGGGGGGGAATAGTGGAGTGATAAGAGTGATAACGCGAGAGAGAGAGAGAGAGGGAATTGAATGTTTTCCATCGAATTGGCGAGAATTGTAGGAGAGGAGAGAGTTTTTGTTTTTTTTTTGAGAAACGATACGAATTTTTCAAAAAAATCGATAATTTCGATCGGTCGAATCGTTTTATGAAATAGAATTGAATTTTTGAAAAGGTTTCAATATTTTTTGACAAACTTTTCTTGAGACTCTCGAAACAATGTTTGACTTTGATTATTTGCTATTTTCTTTTTTATTAATAAAAACGACAGAAAAACTTTGCAAAATTTTAATATTGAATTTAATTCGATGTTTTTTTTTTTGTTAATTTCGAAAAATTCTCGATTATTATCGTTGCCTCGTGTTTATCAATGTTTTCCGTAAATCTTGGATCTCGCGACGAGACGAAGAGGGTTAAGGTAGGGGGATGTCGCATCGCGAGCGACGATTCCGTGGGGCTGTTGGGTCCGATCGCGTCTCGAAGACCACCGTGTCGGGCCTCGAGGCCTCCGCGCAGCAATAACGCTCGAGCCAAGATCAACGCGGCAATTTATATTTCACACCGCAGGCGCCGTGATAAATCGGTGAAAAATCAAAAGACCTCGTCCCCCCCCCCTCCTTCGTCTCTCTCTCATTTAAACAATTTTTTTTTCTCATTCTCGCTTCTCTGACTCACCGAGCCT
>OX328011.1:2619923-2674919 GCA_946811545.1 Netelia fuscicornis | reverse complement strand
ATATGATAGATTAGCTCCATCTACCGGCCACCTTGATAATTCAAGCGGACGGCCAATAACTCGCGGTAGAATTCCATCGAATGGCGCACGTATTAGTGGCCTCTGTCCCTCTTTCTCTCGCCTGGTACCTGTTATTCTCACCCTCGGGCTGACACAGGGCATTAGGTAAGTGGTAGATAATAATAGGTTACACCCCGCTGATGGGCCGAAGCCACGGTCTATCGGAGGGCAAAGTTTCTATCTCTCTCTCTCTCTCTCTCTCTCTCTCTCCCTCGGAAATCCTGGACACGTTGCTTCTGGGACTCAAGGGTATATACGAGAAACGCAGAAGAGATACGAAAAGACACGAGAGGAATAAATAGAATGAAAAAAAATGTAAAAAAAAAGCAGAAAAAAAAATTGCAGTGTTGATGGTCCCCGGTCGAAGTTGAGTGTAACTCGAATGAGAGAGAGCCAAAGAGAGACAGAGAGAGAGTTCTATATAACTATACACGTATAAGACACGTATCTTCACCAGGTATGCTCGAGAAAATAAGAAGGAGTTGAAGAAGCGGTGGAAAAAGAGGATGATGAGGAATGAAAGAGCGCAAGGAGGGAAGAGAGATCAGCTGAGAGAAAGAGGCGAGGAAGAATATAGCGAAAGAAACGAAGAAAAAGTGCAAAGAAAGAAAAAAAATAAACAGAAAGAAAAGAGAGCGTAAGAAACGCAGGGAGAGAGAGAGAGGAGAGATGGAGTCGAGCGAGTGCTAGAGAGAGAGTGTAACGGCGAAGAAATTAATAGCCATAAAATATGAATAGAAATTAGCAGGTTCGGGGTGGCGTGACGCGTTTGCTCGCTCATTTCCTTTCGGCGCGTTGAAAAACAACAAAACAACGAAATACGGTTCCCCGAGCCTGTAATTTACCCGGCTGCCGCCGACCGCGCTCAAGCCGAGAGCCCAGAGAGGAGTAGTTCGAGTCCGGGCGAAAGAGAAGAACGAGAGAGAGAGAGAGAGATAGAGAGAATCTCCTCCACGCATACACACTCTTCTCAACTCGCAGGCAACTTATCTCGCGCATGCGCTGTCTTCCTCTCTCCCGTTCGATGATTCCGCGATTGTCCGCCAGGTAGCGCCGCGATCACCCCCCTCCTCCGTTCTCACTCCCTCTCTCTCCCTGCGCGGATCATTTACCGTCGATTGTTGAGCGTTTAGACGGCTCTCGGTGGCCGCGAGTGCTCACGGCGTACTGGTGGCTCCTCTCGCGGCGTTTCGACGAACGCGTGCGTACCACCGCCGAGCGTTTATCGCGCAGGCGCGCGGGATGGAGGGGAAGACGCGTTTGCGTGTCTCTGCGCATGGCGCGTTGATACTCGGCTCCCTTTTGCGCATGCGCGAATAGGCGTACGAGAAGGAGTGAGGCGAGAGAAGCTCCGGGCGAAACTTTGTGCTTGCGCCTCTCTCTCTCTCTCTCTCTTCGCGGGCGAACGGCGCGTTCGATGGAGAAACGGAATATCGCCGTGTGGGCTCTTTCCGACCGGCCTCATCATAATCTCACGTGAAGAGAAAGAGGAGAGAGAAGGTACACGCGGTAGATATGGGAGGTAATGATCCGGTAATGACCCTGACGCCTTCGCCAGCGTTCGACGCCGACGCCGAAGAGTCGGAAGAGGAAGATAGAGAGAGAGAGAACGAAGCTTCTCGTCGTCTTCTCTTCTTTCCCTCTCTTCCAGCTAAAAAGATACAGCAGCAAAATTCTCCCTCCGTCTTCTTTTCTCCCGCCTCTTAGCGCGTCTATAAACCTTCTCGTATTTCTCTCGCTCCTCTCCACGACGTAGAAGAGCCCTTTGTTTTTGCGTTTTAAACGGCAGTTATTAGCTCCGTTGGCGAATGGTGCCCGCGGCTTCCTCTTCGTTTCTCTTCAAGATTCTCTCTCTCTCTCCCTCTTTCCCTTCCCCTCTTTCTTACCCCAACTACAAGGACCCCGAGACTATTTTTTTCTACTTTTACTTCTTTTATTCTCTCTCTCTCTCTCTCGTTCTTACTTCCCTCGTGATCTTTTTATCTTTCACCCGTTTTTCCTCGCACTTCGGGACTCCCAGTCTCCTTTTCTCTCTTTTTCTCGTGGTAATGTGGACCGCTAATGGGCAACAAGAACAGGAACGATCCTCGAAGAAGCGAGAAGAGGGAACAAAAAGAGAAAGAGAGAGGGGTTGAAAGAGAGAAAAGTGGCGAGCGCGCAAAAGTCGCGGTTGGGGAGCTTCGCTCTCTTGTATCTTATAGCGGTTGAGAGAGAGAGAGAGAGAGAGCCCTGGACCATATCAGCAGAGTCGGCTGCGGTAATGACAGGCCGCCCGCTCTCGAAGCTAATATAGATGAATGCCCTGCCCTCTTTGCCCTGCGGTCCAGGCGCGCGTTCGATCTTCCATATACGTATATATATATATATGTATATACAGACAGAGAGAGAACATGCCATGTATATCCGAATATACGTATAGTTGCCTGGAGAACGAGAAGGAATTAGGGAGGATGGAAAATCCTGTCTGTTCCGAGGGACCACAGTTCGTAAGAAAATAATTGTCGGAGTCCCTTGATGACGGATCATTGAGGGCGATGAATATCGTCGAAAGAATTTGGGAACCTAAATTGCTTGATCAAGTTTTACTCGAGGTTATGCGATTTTTTTTTGTTTTTTTTTATACTTCAAGGATTTATAAATAAATTTTGCTATTTTTAACTCGTTTGAACTACGAGTATAAAAGAAAGTGTATTTTTGTTTTAAATATTCAATTCCAATGTCAATTGTATCAAAGAATATTTGTTTTAATAAATTGAGACGTAAAAAATAATAATTTCATAATATTTCTGTAAAATGAAAGATCGCGAAGCGGCGTGGAGTTGGTCGCAAGGAGGAGAGTGTATCGGACAGTTTACGAGCCATATCGTTCGAGTTGAACCAAAAAGTTTGGGAAAAAAAAATGTTCTCGCGATGTGGAAGATGATCGAAAGTTGCAGTGAAAAAAATTGAGCAAAAAAAGGGAGAGGGGGAGAGAGAAGAGGCGTCAGTCTCGGGAGGGGGTGAAAAAGGGGATGAGAAACAGCTCTCTCTTTTTCTCTTTCGGATGCTGGAGCGGCTCCACAGAGTGCGAAGAGAGAAAGAGGAGTACGAAGAGTGTAGGCCGGAGGGGCATCTATCTATCAGCGCCGGCGTGAAGTGGGCGGGAGCATGCGCGCTATTGCCGCGTAAGGCCACTCTCTCATTAACTCCGGACGCCGACGAACCGCGCGCAGAACTCTCTCTCTCTCTCTCTCTTTCTCTTTCTCTCTCAGCTCTTTTGCTCTCTTCGAGCGAGCAGCCTCTTCCTCTCGTTCCTCTTTCTCTCGCTTCTGCTGCCGTTGTTACCGCTGCCGTTGCTGCTGTGGATTCTTGATCGTTTTTTTCCAACCAAAGTATATATAGAATTCTATGTGTATCGGGCCAAGCGTGAGAGCGAGCGAGCGAGCGAGAGAGAGAGAAGAGTGAAAGAGAAAGAGAGAGAGAAAGAGAGAGATACGTATAAAGGCTTGGGAGAGGGTCGCGCATGCTTCAAAGTTACGTGTTATCGAAGAGGCGGCGAGTCCTGGCTTTTAGCGAGAGAACTTTCCTCCTCCCATGTTATCCCTCCGATGGGCGCAACGGTACGAAATAAACGTTTTCCTTGCTCTCACAAATACATTAAGGAAGTTTCGCGAAAGAAAGACGAAGAGAGAGGGACTCATCATCAGAAATCTCGATATAATTCCCACGTGCGCGCCGGAGACGCGTAGCCGCGCCCTCTGACGGACTAGTACAAACGTACGCCGCGCGCGGCGCTGCGAGCGCTGATCACGTTACCCCGAGTAACGGTTTTTCGAATTCAAACTTCAACTTCGTTTTAACGAGCGAATTATTGCTCGATGAGATTGGAAAGTGTCGGAAAACTTTGGAAATTAGTCAACGAACGGAATAAACGGTATTTGGGAATTAAAAACGCGTATTTGAGAAATATCGTTTTCTGACCGTCTCTCACTTTCGCGCCGGGTTATAATAAAGGGACAGGTGTTGATTTGTAGGAGGTGGGCCAGCGAGCCGGATCCATCGGGGCGTTATAAGTTTTCGTCGAGTTTTACGTCCTTATGTGTGCGTGTGCTCGATGACGCGTGATCGAGCACAAACCTTCATCGTTAAATTATATTTCGGGTCAAGATTTCGGGTCCGTACAAGAAAAAAAAGAGAGAGCTTCTCCACGAACCAACGAGAAAAAATGGACCTTTTCCTCGATAATCGAAAGTCGACGCTACCGTGAAACTGCTATTTATTATTTCACCTTTTCATACGCAACGCACAGGTGAGAATTTAAAAATACGTAGCTCCTCGTTCGAGTTAGAAAATTCACCGACAGGTGTCTCTTGACACCCTTTAACGCGTGCGTGAGAGAGGGTTGAACGCTTTCAAGATGGATCGCGTCCTGCCCATTATTTTACGTTCGGACGTCCGTGGCGCGTAAGTAATTTTTTTTTCTTTTTTTTCAAACGTTGAGAAAGCAGATGTATACTTTTTCAAAAATTAACGGCCGTACGAGAAAATTAAAAATTAAGAAAATGTATTAATTATTTTGACATTGACCTTGAAATAAATCAGTTTTAGGGATTGAAGTTAAAATTCTTTTTTTTACATTCTGAGAATTTTTCAACGGGAATGGTGTTTGTCATTGACGCAGGTATATTTTGTATACATAGATGAATATATATATATATAGTTTGATATCAAAACGAGAACGGGACAGAAGGTACCCTCGTGATAATTGGAGTGCCGGATCAAATTACTTCGTCGGGGCGAGCCACGATGTGTGCGGGCCTCGTGACTAAACCCCGAAGAATACTACGCTCCGCTCGAGACGACGCAGAGAACGAGACGAGAAGAAGACGAGGGAACGAGGACCCCTTTAATTTTTTCAAGGTCACCAGACGCCGGAAGTAAAATCATATCCCGAGTTTTTTATGCTTTTATTCAGTAGCGAGATACATTTTTCTAACGTCGCGTGTGCAGAGTGAACAAAAAAATTACAATTTTGAAAATCCAAAATTTTTTCCAAAATTCGACCAAATTTTTCCAAATTTCGTTTTTTTTTAATTTTCTAGTTTACTCAACTGTGAATGATTGCTGTTTCATTTGTTCAATTCGATTCTACAAAAAATTGAAATTTTTAACTAAAATTATTTATTTATCTTTATTTTGTTAAAAATTTTCGAAAAAAATTGAAAAATTCGTAAATTTGTGTTAAAAACGATAGATGTCGCCATGTACGGCTTTTCCTGTCTCTAATCCGAGCTTTGCAGCCTTTCATCGATCATAACGAGAGAGTGGTACGAGTGAAAACAAAAATTACAATTTTAAAAAACCACAATTTTTTTCAAAATTCGATATAATTTCGTTTTTTGTTTTATTTTAAAATTTATTCAACCGTGAATACTTTCTATCCCTTTTTTCCAAACCGATTCTACAAACAACAAAAATTTTCAATTTAAATAATTAACTCATTTATCATTTATTTTATAATAAAAATTTTCCAAAAAAAAAGCAAAAAATCGTAAATTTTTCTTTTCAAGCTTCCAATCCCAACTTTTCATCGACTCGAACGTAACAAAAAGTCGAAAAAGAAGCAAACTCGCTAGTTAATAACGAACACACGTGCAACCGCCCTCCTATTCCTCGTTTCTTCGTATCGCCACCTTCGTACTTTATATCGTCATGTTCGACGAATGACTTTTGCGTACACAATTTATCGAACCTGCAGCCTTTTGCATACTCTTTCATCGACGATAACGAGAGAGTGGTACGAACGAGCGAGTTATAGACAGGCTGTAGTTCCATGAGAGAGTGAGAGAGAGAGAGAGAGAGAGAACGACAGAGAGAAGAAATAACCGATAAGCTATTAATTTATCAGAGCACTCGCAATAACATTCATGTACACATAGCTATGTCTTCCTGGATTAATAACGGTATATAGCCAACTCGCTGACAGATATATTGCGATATAACGCTGTGCCACACGCTACTGTTGCTGCCACGCTATTTCTCCTGCGTGCACATTTCTTTCTCTCTCTCTCTCTCTCTCTCTCTCTCTTTCTCTCTCTCTCTCTCTTATACGAAGTTGTGAGTGAACTCGCGGTTAGATCTCTCGCGTGATCGCGTTGATGAAAAGAGAGAGAAATCGAAAAACGAATGGGCGTTACAGGTTCACACATATGTGTATAGTATGTGTGTGTGTGTATGGTTATGTATTTTAATATATATATATGTATATATATAGGAGTGGTCGAGAACGGCAGGTGCATGTATATCGTCATTCAACGCACGAGAAAACGTGTACACGTGTACTTTATTTCTCGGTAAGATAAGCAACCGATTTGGTAATTGGTAACACCGAAATGCATAATATTAAGATTATTTGTAATGTTGCGAAAAATTTAAATGGGGGAATTTTCATTCCAGAATGAAATGAGAATTGGTTGTTTCGTTAAAAAAATTGGGATGTTGGGAGAAATTTAAATAGATGAATTTCAATTTTGGAATGAAAAGAAAAATGGTTGTTTCGTTAAAAAAATTCGTAATGTTGGGAGAAATTTAAATGGATGAATTTCAATTTTGGAATGAAAAGAAAAATGGTTGTTTCGTTAAAAAAATTCGTAATGTTGGGAGAAATTAAAATGGATGAATTTCAATTTCGGAATGAAAAGAAAATTGATTGTTTCGTTAAAAAAATTTTGTAATGTTGGGAGAAATTTAAATGGATGAATTTCTATTCTGGAATGAAATGAAAATTGATTGTTTCGTTAAACAAAATTTATAATGTTGGGAGAAATTTTAATGGATGGATTTCAATTTTGGAATGAAATGAAAATTGGTGTTTCGTTAAAAAATTTTGTAATGTTGGGAGAAATTTAAATGGATGAATTTCAATTCCGTAATGAAAGAAAATTTGTTATTTCATTTAAAAAAAAAAGATTCGAATCGTGACGTTTATCGAGCTTTTTCTTCTCTGTTAAGATCGATTTTTCGAAATTACTTTACGAAAAACTTGATTTTAGAGAAATGAAAATAAACAATTTAATTATTTTTAGGAATAATTTACTCACCGATCGAAGTCCGTGAGTCTCGACGAATCCCTGAAGCCCTTGGCGAAAGGATTGCTGTCGATCTTCAATTTCGTAATCTGCAAAAATTCGAAGTAGACAAAATTATTTCGTCATTATAAAATAAATTTTTTTTTTCCCAATTACAAAAATCACTTGATAATAAAAACCGATAAAACTCACCAATTGATTCTGATATGCGGTGACTGCGGTAAAAATTGCTTCGGGAAATATGAATGTCTTGTGTTCCTCCTTGCTGAGATCGTTGATGTCCTGTCGTTTATCGTCCTTGTGACCGCGCAATCTTACGAGATGTATCCTCGGCTGATAGCGATGCATCGAGTTCAGAACTATCTGCAAAATTCGAGTGTCGAATTGAGAAAAGCAGAAATAAAACGAAGAAACCAAAAAAAAAGAAGAAAAAAAAAACAAAAATTGACAAAAATAACAAACGATCGAAAGAAAAAATAAATAAATAAGATCAAATCGATTTGTCGAGATAATTAATTTATGTACCACGTTATATTTTATCCCGGCTTTACGAGAATATGATTAATGCCGTAATTAAACGTCCGCGCTGTAAGAGTCGCTCGCAGCGGGGATGCCCGGGCGAGCGTCCTTGGCCGCATGTGCGCTCGTCGATTAATCGTATTGACGAGCGATTATCAGTCGATGTCAACGGACACACGAGAAAACCGGCCAACATCGCTTACATTCACGTGCCTATATTTATATATATATATAATAGAGAGAGCAAGAGAGAGAGAGAGAGAGAGAGAGAGAGATCTCCTACAGACACACACACACCCTGTATATAGGAGATGTTCTCTGGGCTCTCGCTTCCTCGATATACACATACACATAAAACTATACGTCTACCCATATGAATATTATTATGCATCGATATCTTGAAAGGATCGTGAGAGAGCATCAGGATCGTGTTCAAGAGAGAGAGAGAGAGAGAGAGAGAGAGAGAGAGAAGTGTGTGTGGCACGTAGAGTCGCGTGTGCCGAGTTCGCTGAGCCAACGACAGAGAGAGAGAGAGAGAGGGTTGTACGCGCTTTTATATATACGGTGGAACACGCGATCGACCGATAATGTGCCAAGTTCTCTCTCTCTCTGTCTCTCTTTCTCTCTCGTTATATCGATTTCCCGTCCGAAAGGGACTATCGTGCTTGCGGCCGCGACAAAACAAAAGCTAGCTCCTCGTACACATCGGCGATAATAAAGTAGACCGATGTATGTATATAGAGGGTGTTATGCAAATAAGAGTGTAAGGGATATATACAGATAGTCGACATCGATACGAATACAACGGTCTTTTTAAAATTGTTCTAGGACGAAAATTGGCCGAGATATTAATTCTTAAAGTTTGCGAATTTCGAAACATAACCTAACAAATTTGATCGAATCCCCGATTGATGAATACCGTGGTCGCGGGTTCGAGTCCCGCTCGGAACATTTTTTTTTTTTACAGATTGTCTCTTTTTTGTAGATCTTGACAAAATGACTGTCAATAATCGAATGATGAGTCGACACGGTGAGAGAAAATAAATTTTTTGTTCTCACTTAACTACAGGGTGCTCGTTGTTTAAATTTTTTAACTTAACGAATTAATGTCTCGGTCAATTTTCATCGCAGAATAATTTAGAGGTTACTGTTTTGCTTGGACTGACGTCAACTGTCCGAGTAGTTTTTGCCTGTTCATAGTTACCCAACACCCTGTATATATATATATTTTTTTTTTCCAATTACATTTATATTTATAATTGTATGGCCTAGAGGCGTGCATTACGTTCCATGCGACAATTCGCGAGTACGACATCGCCCAGCATTGAAAATTACACCTTTTTTTCACCTTTTAATAATATTAAGGCAAAAAAATAATAATTTCTACCAACATTGCTAATCTCATCACAATCCATTTCTTTTTTTCCCAAAAACAATTTAATACACAAAATATAAAATGTGCGAAAGAAATCGATGATTCGTCGTGTCTAGACACGTTTTTCAACCTTCCAACCGGTGTCGACTTGCACATTTTCCAGGGGGTAATACAGGTCAGGTCCTTTTTTACATTTTTCCAATAGCTCGTGCATTTATCAATCTCGCGATAAATTCACATTACAATTTTTACATTTATATAGTCTCTATATGTTTCTCGTAAGAACAGATCGATATCGGCAAAGCTATATGTATATATATAAATATATTATGTATATAGCGAAAAATAGGTAGCGGCTGGACTTATATTATCGGTGATATGAAATATGGTAGCGGCTGCTCGCCACTCGCAGCTCCCGACACGCACACACATACATATATACTTATATACACACATACATATATACCTATATATTAATATAATTAATATTATATTAATAAAATAATATAATAGTAATAATATATATAATATAATAATTATATTATAATATTTAATATATTAGAATATATATTTTATTATAATATGGTAATATTATTATACTATAATAAAATATATTATAATATATTAATTATATAATTAATATAGTAATATAATAATATAATATAATATAAAATAATATAATATAATATAATATAATATAATATAATATAATATAATATAATATAATAATATTATAATATAATATAATAATATTATAATATAATATAATATAATATAATATTATATTATATAATCATATAATAATATTATAACATTATTATTATATTATAATATTAATGTTATATTATATTATTATAATATAATATAATACTATATTATATTATTATAGTATTATTATTATAATATAATATAATACTATATTATATTATTATAGTATTATTATTATAATATTATAATATTATAATATATTATTATTATTATATAATATTATATAATATTATATTATATTATATTATTACAGTATAATATTATAATATTATTATAATGTTATAATATATTATTATAATATTATATATATATATATATATATATATATATATATATATATATATATATAAATTCGTCCAACTGTTGAAAAATGTTAACGGGCGCAGGTGGCTCGCGAGTCTTTGAAGACTTTGTACAACGAATACGAAGACGAGGCACGAGGACATCCTGCGTTCGGGGGACCTCTTCGTCCTCGCGATCGTCGTGTATTATACATACTAGTACTAACCCGTGGGTATTGGTACGAGTACCTGGTGTCCGGGCACGCTATATACACCTCGTTTACATATGTAAGCGAGTCGGAGGAACGGGAAGAAAGTAGGAAGAGCGAGCAAGGATCGACGGTGGGAACGGGGAGAGGGAGGAGGTGGAGGAGCGAAGGAACGTCGGAGCACTAACGCTCGCCAGTTTGGCATCTGATAAACCTGTCGTGGCTATCTTTAATTCGATGACTTACTCCGCTTGGAACATCCGCCGAGATATCGAGAGGAATAAATAAAAAATGAAACGACGATGAAAAAAAAAAACAAAAAAAAAATAAATAAAATTGAAGAAAAAAAACAGACAACGAATGGAATAAACGGAGTTTGATGATCAAGGAGTAACTCGTCGCGTTTCCAAAATTCATAAGGAAACGACTCGATCAACGATCTAACAACGTATAAATAATATTCCTCTCGGGTTTTGTAATAACCACGTAACTTTTACGTATGTACCTTGCATAAAAACAAAATTGATAATTATAATATTGAATATTTAATCAGGTGATATTAATTTTTAATTGGGTCCACGTGAATCCTCGTATATAGTCACGTGAGCGAACGAGAGCAAGGAGTGTGCAAAGTGCGGGTTTCGAAAAAATGAAAAGAAAAATAATGAGAGCGAGAGAGAGAGAGAGAGAGTGAGAGCGAGAGGGGGGGGGGGGAGGGGGGGAGGTTGTTAAATTAGCAAAGCGTGTACCAATTAAGGAAAAATTTGTGGCCGGTGGTGATATAAAGATGGGACGTGAACGAGACGAAAGAAATAAATGAAAATAAATGGGGGAGAGACACACGCGTGTTATCCTGATACCCGAAAAAATTAAGGCGAATCAGTAGGTATCGGCAATCGGGAGTAAAATTATCCTCCGGGTTCTCCGTCCGGTCGTAAGCTTTATCACTTACACGGCCATGAACGATCGCGATATCGTGCGTGCCCGTACGCACATCCCTAACCGCGCGCAGTCCTCTTATCTCACGAAACACGAATCGCGCTCGTAACAGAAGTAATAAAAATTACTATATAAATGTCTTTATTATTATTATTTGTTTTTTATTTTTTTATTTTAGATAAGGAGGATAATGATAATGTAAGGAACGTAACAACGTATTTGAGGAAATAATATTATTATATATATATATATTTCAAATATTATTATATCTATTCCATATATTATTATTATTATTAATTAATTATTAATATAATAATTAGCGTAATAATAATTAATATAATATTTAATATAATAATAATTAATAATTAATATAATATTTAATATAATAATAATTAATATAATATTTGATATAATAATAATGAATGATTAATATAATATTTGATATAATAATAATAAATAATTAATATAATATTTGATATAATAATAATTAATAATTAATATAATTATAATCATATTATAATATTATTATTTCAAATATTATTATATTATTATATATATTATTATTATTTCAAATATTATTATATTATTATATATATTATTATTAATTAAAATAATGATAATAGATAATAGAGAGGGAGAGAGAGATTTTTATTACGGTGAGACGTTCGATAAATCGATCGTTCGTTTCTATAATTTGATGAACGCGAATTTTATAAATTTCAACAATTTTAAACAGATTTTCGTTTTCGAAATCGTCGAAATTTATGAATTTTATCGTATGCCGCGCGAATACGAATGACCTTTATGAATTTTGCAAATTTTATTACACTCGATGTCGCACGTCGTCGCATAATCACAAAAATATTTCAATATTTACAAAAAAAAAAAAAAGTAATCAAATAACGAGAAAAAAAAACAAATTTGCAAATTAACTTCGAATATCGTTAGAAAAATCGTAGCTGACTTTTTATATCAATCCGATCAATTTTATTTTCCATTCAAGAATCGTTGAAAAACATCTCAAATTAAATAATTCCACCCTACGTTGTTAAAAAATTCCTTCTTTTTTGTTTTCTTTTTCGCAATGCTACCGTGACACTGAGGCCATCGAAGATACGAATTTGATAATAGAAAAGAAGAAGAAGAAGACGACGACGACGACGACGATCAAGAAAAAGAAGAAAAAAAAACGGTAAAGCGTCTGTATAAGCTCGTTAAGATTGAGGGACACAGACGTCTAGGTTTCCCGTTGCCTTGGTCAATTTGCATGTGGCGATTTATCAAACAACGCGCCATCCGTGTAATACACGTTGATAGCGGCATTACACGGGCGATTTATAGCCGGCGCTCCCTCTCTCTCTCTCTTTCTCTCTGTCTCTCTCTCTCTCTACCCCTCCCCCCTCCCCTCACTCCCTCTTTCTTTCCACCTCGCTCGACCCATACTTGTATATTATTTTTTTTATTTATCTCTTATAGACATGTATATATATATATATATATATTTTTTTTTCATTCGAAGCATTTGGCTCGATGCTGCTGATCTAGGAGGAATGGCTGTCATGCATAACTATGTATAGATAATGCATAATGATTATGGATAATCGATGGAATAAAAAAACCACCAGGGGCGACCATGATCGTGTTTAATCAGAGGAGTGAAATCGTTCTTACAGTCGAAAATTGTAATGTACTTTTCAAGAATTTTGCATTTTTGGGAATTTTTTATTATTTAAAATTTTGTAATTTTTGACATTTTTTTTTAATTTCTTTAATTTTTCTTCGTATTTTTTAAGTGTTTTTTGAATTTGGGGTTTTTTCAGATTTTTGAATTTTTTTTTTCAAATTTTTGAAACTTTTTTCAAGTTTTTGAAATTTTTTTCCGAATTTACGAAATTCTTGTGTGCCTTGTTGTATCTAAAAATTTCATCTGGGGTTTAAACGTACAATGAATTAGCTAAATAATCGTTACGTTTTTAATAAATAGAGGCGAATATCCATTTATGAGAAAAAAAATTCACTCATACATATCTGTGTATAGATATAATAATACATAACGGTTATGGATAATCGATGAGAAAAAAAGTCAATGGTCGATCACGATGATGTTTAGTCAGAAGAGTAGAATAGTTCTTACAGTAAAAAAATTCTAATGTACTTTTCATCAATTTTATATATTTTCATGAATTTTTCATTCTTTTGAATTTCTGAATTTTCGATTTTTTTTTAATTTTTCAAACTTTTTGAATTTTTGATTTTTTTTGAATTTTTAGAATTTTTGAATGTATCCACACGTATAAAATTTACAAGTAAATACCTTAAGGTCATCGACCACAAAAACCACTCAAAAATTCTCCCAATCTTTCCATTAATTTTCTAAATACGACAAATCTCACAATTTTTCTCCAATTTCTAATTTCCGAATATTTCCATTTTCAAATATCTTCAAATTTCTTTAAATTTCATCTATCTTTTTTATACCTCCTATCTAAATATCCCATCTCGCAATCTTCAGTCACACATCAAATGTTTTAAATAATAGTTGACGTTTCTAATAAATAGACAAGAATGTCCATCCACCAAAAAAAAAGAAAAGAAAAAAAAGAACACGTCATAAACAAACGTATAATACTTAATAGCACGTTAAGTCCTAGAAGAAGTGAGAACATCTCGCGCGGGAGAGAGAGGGAGAGCATCGATCTGGGTGCGCTAGACCGAACGCTGCTACCGGTTATATAATTAGTCGGATCTCACTTTATAATAGGCAAAGCGTAGAGAAGAAGGAGACGAATATACGCGAGAGAAGAAGAAGAACAAGAGGAGGAGAACTCGATGTGAGGAACAGAGTCGAGTATGAGACCTAGGAAGAAACTTGGAAGGGATATATTTTCAAGGATTAGCTCGGGTCGTTTATAAATAATAATAATAATAATAATAATAATAATAATAATAATAACAATAAATAAAAAAATAACGAGAGACAGACGCCATCGCGCACGAATCCGGGCCTATTTGAGTAATTCAAGCACAATGTCGATAATTAATGCGGTTTGAAGAAGAAGGAGGAGAGAAGGAGAGGAAGGAAAAAGAGGAAGAAAAAAAAGAAAAAAACGCGTGGAAATATCGCGTTGATTTAATTGAACGTGCGTTGCGAGCGCACATGAGCTCAACGACGAGAAGGGGAGGATAAAATTCCCTCGTCGTCGCTTTCAACCTGCTGAGAATTTATATCTATATATGTATATTGGAGAGGCCGGATAAGAAAAAGAACGAGGGGTCTGGTGTATAGTATAATAATTGAGCGAGACTGCCGTGAGCCCCGAGAGGCTAACCGCGACGACGATCATCATCGTCGTCGTCGTCGTCCGAGTCGTCCGAGTCGTCGCAGTCGTTGTTCGGTGTGTGCTGCGACGTTCTTGTCTCTCTCTCTCTCTCTCTCTCTCTCTCTCTCGCTCTCTCTTTTTTTCTTGTTTCTTTCTCGCTCGCTCTCTTTCTCTCGAGACCGATCACGCGCACACGCACGAGAACCGAAGGTGTCCGGTGCCACTTCATTGATTACGACGTGATTTTAAATTCGCCCCTTTCGTAAAGTTCGTAACGTTGGATGGGTACAGGCTCTTTCAAGTTGGTTGGATTGTTTGGAGGGAGGGTGTGGAAAATTGGGTGAATTAATTTAGGTGGAATGGTTATGTATTTTTAGAATTTTGAGGGAGTTTTGGGAGTTTGAGGTGTCTTTGATTTTGGATGTTTGAGGAATTTTGGAAATTTGATCATTTTTTTTTAATGTGACGAATTTGATAAATTTTTATATTTTTTTTTAATTTGACGGATTTGATAAATTTTATGTATTTGATAAATTTTATAAATTCGGCAAGTTTTATAAATTTGATAAGTTTTATAAATTTGACAAATTTTCTAAATTTGACAATTTTCTAAACTTTCTAAATTGTTTAAATTTTCAAAATTTTGTAAATTTTGTAAATCTTTTAAATTATCTAAATTTTCTAAATTTGATAAATTTGATGAATTTTCTAAATTTGATAAATTTTCTAAATTAGATAAATTTGATAAATTTGATGAATTTTCTAAATTAGATAAATTTGATAAATTTGATGAATTTTCTAAATTTGATAAATTTTCTAAATTCGAAAAATTTTCTAAATTCAACAAATTTTCTAAATTCGACAAATTTTCTAAATTCAACAAATTTTCTAAATTCAACAAATTTTCTAAATTCAACAAATTTTCTAAATTCAACAAATTTTCTAAATTCAACAAATTTTTTAAATTCAACTAATCACACAAATTCGACAGACTTCAAAGAATTAATATTTTTGTAACATCGCCCAAACGTCAAACTATATTTTCGTAAAATTTCTAAAAATAAACAAACTTTCGATCATCTCGATGACGACAAAAGATCCAAGACGTTCCAAGTTGAAGATGCATCCTGGGTCAGAGAAAATCTTTCGCCCGCACAAAAGGTAGAATAATACATCCGGTACTCGTCCGGAGTCCGGTGGATCTGTCCCGCGTTTCTTTTGGACCACCGTGTAGTCTTAGAGTGCGCGGGGGTCTCTCTCCGTCCGTCTCACTCTCTTTTTCTCTCACAGGCGGGGGTCTTATAATATCGCGTCATACGAAACGATGAAATAGTGGCCGTAGCAAAGGAATGTGTTCCCTACCACTTGAGTCGTCGAGTTGAGAGTTGACTGGCGTTGCTTGCGTGCTTTTCTCTCTCTCTCTCTCTCTCTCTCTCTCTCTCTCTCTCGCTCTCTCACTCCAACTTTTTTTTCTTCACTCCAACCTACAAGACTCGACTGCTTTTTACCTCTTCTGCCACACGATCTCGCTCGCGCTCATTCACACTCTTCTACGCACACTTTTCGTCAATTTTTTTTAATCTCTCTCTCTCTCTCTCTTCCTAACTCAGACGAGACTGGGAAGAGAAAGAGGGAGAGAGATTCAAGATACAAGTGTGTCTGACCAGCGACTTTTCACAAGTGTGAAAGTCCGGAGGTGTAACGTTACTTCTGAAGGAGTAAGTACGGACGTTAAAAAAACAATCCGGGCGCACGCACACGTAGAAAATATTCAAGAATAATAAAGAAAAAGGGAAATTTATTCGACTCCTGTTAAATTTCATTAGGCCAGACACGCAGCTTTGTGTTCGACTTTGTCGACTTTGCAAAGAGAATAATGAAAATTAAAACAATTAAATAGAAAAATAAATCTTTAAACAAAATTTTCAAAATTTCTTTTTCCCGTACAATTTTACTCGAGTTAAGTAAACAATTAGCCTAATTATACAATTTCTTAGCGAAGTTCATTTCCTCATATTTCCAAAAATAAAAATAAAATAATGATATTCATGAAAAATTTGGAATTTTTGTCGTTCGTCTCAAAACGATAGAGGAAAAAATAAAATAAAAATATAAATCCTTGAACAAAATTTCAAAAAATTCTTTTTCCCGTACAATTTTACTCGAGTTAAGTAAAAAACTAGCCTAATTATTAAATTTCTTACCGAAGTCTATTTTTCCATATCTCCAAAAATAAAAAAACAACGATATTTATGAAAAATTTGGAAAAATTTTAGAATTTTTGTTCATTCATCTCAACACGAGAGAGTAAAAAATAAATCCTTAAATAAAATTTTCAAAATTTCTTTTTCCAAACAATTTTGCCCCAGTCTAGTAACAACCCATCCCAATTATTAAATTTCGTCCAAAAACCGATTTCGCCATATTTCCAAAAATAAAAAAAAATATGAAAAATTTAGAAAAAAATTGAAATTTTTGTTCAACCACGTTCATTCGTCTCTAGAAAAAAAAAATACAAAAAAAAGAGCGTTGTCTCGCATCGCGACCAAGCCGTCGGGTAATATTCAGACGATAAGCTCTCTCTCTCTCTTTCTCTCTCTCTCTCTCTCTCCCTCTCTCTCTTTCCGTCTCGTCGTTCACGACGGTTCGAGCCTTCGCCGAAGATTCAAAAGGTTATCTCTCTCTCCTAATACTTATTTCGCTGGACGAGAACTTCGGAAGGCACAACGCATATGCGTGGGCAAACGGTCCGATCATCATGACAAAAGCATCGGGGCAAACATTCGTTTCAATTTATTAGCTTACGGGGCATGTGCTGCTGCCCCGTTGTCAGGGTTGGTTAAAGCGGTTTTCTTAGGCTCTTTGTATTTTTATTTTTCAGTTCGTTTTTTTCCCTTTTTTTTCTTCATTTTTCCATTTTTTTCGTATAAAATAAGCAGTCGAACACCTACACGATGCTTGGTCCCGCGGTTAGACAAGCTTTATGTGAACCTGCGTGTTCGACGAGTCCCTTTCCACGTTTTTTTCATTTTTTTTACATTTTTTCGTTTTTATTTTTTATCTTTATTCTTCGAATTTTTATAAAACGTCAGCTTCGCCATTCGTGACTTTTTACTCTCGAGTGTTACAGCAGGTGGAAGGGTGGAGAAGGGAAATTTTTCAAAAATTTTGTATGAAAAAGGAAATAAAAAAAAGAAACTGGTCGTCGACGATAACGAGGAGGTTTTTCAATGGAATCGTGAAATTCGGGAGTTGGCTCGAGACACTCGCTTCTGATACAGAGTCGCGTTCGTCACGGAATTATTATTCCTGTACGCTCTATCGACTCTTTGATCGGAGCGTGTTTTATCGGTTGTTACGATATAATGCACTCGGGTCGACTATCCGCTCGTTGGCACGAGCAATGTCATAATATTCCCGATGATTCGAATGAAAGATACGTCGCGCTACGTGTACGGGTAATGGGGATTGCATGGGAGAAATGTGGGGTAATATGGACCACCCGAAGTCTGAATTACGTTTTAACGACGAGCGTGTCTTTTTTTTCGTATTGTTTTATGATACAGTAAAACCGGAAGTCTGAAGATTGTTAATATTTTGCGAAAAGTTAAATTGTGAAATATTAATGTTTATATTCGTTTTTGTGGGGTAAATTGAACCACTGGGTTCAAGGGCCGTAAAATCTTATTTTCTTGGTGACATTAATTGAAAAGTTTTCTAGGTTTTGATAGAATATTAACAAAAACCTTGAGAGAAAAAGTTCCAAATTTCATTAATACTGATTCATAAAACCCAAAATAACTCATTTTCAAAATATCAATCCCTTGTAACTGTTTTCCTTCACAAAAACAAATTTGTTTTATCTCTATCTTATCAATCAACAAATCAAAAAATTCCCAACTCGCCATAATTATTAAAACTATTCCAAATTACATTATAAAAACTAATCCCACATTCCAATTTTAAATGACAAAATGTTCATGCTATCTAATCTCCCTGTACCATATTACCCCACTTTTCCCTCATACATAAAAAAAAACCGTTAATTTAACCAAAAAAACTTCCAACCGATCTCAGTAGCCTGTTCCATATTGCCCCACTCGCTCCCTTCCCGTCTCCTTTAAGTTGAGAAAAAAAATTCTAAAAGATCCAAAATAACACATTTTCAAAAAATCAAACCCTTCTAACTATTCCCCTTCACAAAACCACTGTTTTTATCTCCATCTTATCACCGAACAAATCCAAAATTTCCCCCCTCTCCATAATTATTAAACGGATTCAAAATAACATTCTAAAAACCAATCCCACATTCCAATTTCAAATAAAATTCTCCCCATCTAATCTCCCTGTGCCATATTGCCCCACTGTTCCCTCATCCATAAAAAAAAACCGCTAATTTAACCAAAAAAAAAACTTCCAACCGATCTCAGTAGCCTGTTCCATATTGCCCCACTTTCTCCCCCTCCTCTCTCGTTTATATCAACAGAATAGGCAAGCACCTCGTACACTCGTTCCGATAAAACTGCTGTTCGCTCGTACCACGATACGCGTCGTGCGTAATATAGCCGCCGCGTGGTTAGCGTGTCGGTTTCTCTATACCGAACTATCCATATCATAGTAGTTGTTTCGTATTACGGGACTTGTGTGGGCTATGGAAGAGAAATAGGAAATATACATACATACATATATATATATATATATATATATATATATATATACGTAAACATAAAAGGTGGAGGTGAACGCGCGGGGTGCCCGAGGCCCCGCGACAGTAACGAGGAGATTGCCTTGTCATCGATCGAACGAACGAGCGAACAGCAGTGGCAGAAAACACGACGAGGCGGAGTTTATCGTGCGAGCTTCGTCCACCTCCCCCCCTCCTCTCTCCTCCATTTCTCTTACCTAGACACCGTTATTACACAACGAAGCCCGTACGGGCTAAAAAATTCATTCGCGTCCAATCTTCTTATCGTGAATGAGAAAAATGTTGGCGAACCGAATTTTTGAAAAAATAAATAAATAAATAAATAAATTGTTTAAGAGACAGAAAAAAAATGTCCTCTCACCTGGCCATTTTTGTCAAGATCGTTGTTCGTTAGTTTCACCTTCTCGAACGAGACGATCTGCTTTCTGAGCTGTTCACCGGTGAATGGGGAATCTGGATGTTCGTAGAGTCTCGCGATTGCCGGTGGATCCGCTTTCCCAGCCACGAGCCACGAACTACGATGATAAACGTATCGGTATCTCTTATCGTCGACTGGGACGATGTCCATCAGTACGGCGTAACGTCCATCCGCGCATAGATCGCTGAAGGACACTCGACATGTTGGGAACATTCGTCTGAAAAATATAAATTTGAGAAATTTGATGAATTTTGCAAATTAAATAAATTTGATAAATTGATAAAAAATTTTTTTACATTGCCAACTGTTAAATTTAAAATTATATTTTCACACGAACGTGAGCGAGAAACGAAGAAAAAGAAAGAAACCTGGCACGCTGGGAACATTCGTCTCAAAAATAAAAATTTGATAAATTTGGTAAATTTTATTAATTGGATAAATTTAATAAATTTGATAAATTGGATAAATTTAATAAATTTGAGAAATTTAATAAATTCGATAAATTTAATAAATTTGATAAATTTAATAGATTTGATAAATTTAATAAATTTGATAAATTTAATAAATTTAATAAATTTAATAAATTTAATAAAGTTGATAAATTTAATAAATTTGATAAATTTAATAAATTTAATAAATTCGATAAATTCAATAAATTTGATAAATTTAATAAATTCGATAAATTCAATAAATTCAAAACTATATTTTCACACAGACGTGATCGAGAAACATTCTTTTGAAAAATAAGAATGAAATAGAAACAGAAATCGAGGGGCTTGAAATTTGGTAGGCAACCCTTAGCCAGAAAAACATTAGCGAAACGACATTTTTTTTAAACGTAGAGACAGCAACGCCCTCTCGCATGTTTTTTTTATCGACGATAGGTTTGACACTTAACCCTCTCTTCCACCCCTGAAAGACTCAAATTATCATAGCACGTCTGGGAATTTTCATCCCCCTCTTGTCCCGGTGGACGAATCGGTTTATCTCGGCATAATGCTCGAGTCTCGTGTTCGTGAGCATCGAGGACTAATTTGTGCCGTTGCACGAACCACGAACCATATGGTCGATGATTCGTAGCGTCCTGAAACCTTTCCGCGCTACTGCCATCGTCGTTTTTGCCTTGTGAAAAGGGCTGTGCGCGTAAGAGCGAGAGGTCGAAAGAAGGAGACGAATTATTTTCGTACAAGGGTTGAAAAACGTCGAGGGATGTTTTGTCCCACGCAGAGACGCACGTATCGAGGAACTCCCGACGTGTGTCCGGGACCGTGCAATCCTCGCAATCGATGTCCCGCAATGCCGTTCGGGAAACGTAGATTCGAGGACGCGTCCTTGAGCCAAGAGGGTAGTTTCCAGCAGGGTGAATTATCCTCGACAGCGAGGATGTTCCCTATGGCCACGTCGAGTCGTCGAACGAGCGAGGATTCGCTCGTAAAAACGCCGAGTGAACATTGCGAGAACGAGGTTAGGACTCCTGGTGAGAATGTCTTCAAGGTCAAAGGGTCGAAGGACAAAACTCATCGAAACTGCCCGCCGGGTTGTTCCGCGAGTTCGAGAGGAAAGAAAGCATCGAAGATGACCCTAGGCACTCGAGCACCTGTTGGATGGACCTCGGTACTTCTCGTTCGCGCTCTAAACTACCCCCGAATTTTGACCTTCGTCTCAAGGTCGTTCGGAAACACGGTGACACGATTCTCGTCCTTGCAAGCCGAGTGTCTCGCGGCAGGGGTCGTCGTTCTCGGGGCTCACGTTCTTCTTACCTATCTTGCTTGGAATTCATCGATCTACCAGACGTACCTCGCTGCTGTAATCTGTGGACTTGCTACCCTCCTCTTCTGGACCGTCAAGGGAACTCTACCCCTCTCGTAATTATTTAGAAAATTTCTCGATATGTCTAATTAAAAATGTCGAACAAAATGGTGGAAAATTTCTTGCAGTTAAACATTTTTCTTCAACGACCTTCCGAGAATATTGACAACTACCCCGCTAAGAAAAAAACTACCCCCATCAACGTAACCTCAAAATTTCTTCAAAGTGCAAAAACGAGATCACCGAGTCAAAAGTTGGGTCATATTTTTCCGGAATATTCAAAAATGTTTCTAGAACGTCGATCTCATCGCTAGGAACACAACGAAAGTGTTTCAGCAAGAAGACCACGAGGTCGAGGAGAGGGTTGAAGTGGATTCGAGAAAGGGTCGAACGAATTAGGGAAAGGCAAGTGTGTGTATGTTTGGATATTACTGTGAAGGAAGAGCGACGAAACGATCGAGTAGCCAGGATCGGGAGTGACTCGACCATTACCTCGACTAATGACTTCACCGAAACGACGCCAGGTGGCGTCACCGTCGTAATTAACAGGCCCTCGTCGTCTCCATTCGCTCCACCGTTTTCCCCCGGTTTGCGTTTCAAGATATACGTCTACATTTATATTCTCACATACATACATATACATACGTGTGTATATAAAATTTAATTGTAAACCTATAAAACCACATACGACAACAAGGACACATGTATAAGGTCATCCATGATCGATTTCGATCTCCCATAAAATTTGAATTTCGGGCTATTCTCGCATTATCTTCACGCACGTGCAATAACGACACTTAAGAGTCAGCGTTACATGCGGCGAGCGATTCGACAACGCAATTTTTACTCTCTTTGAAACTGAGAAACCGATCGCGTTAACATTTTGAAGGCATTTAGAGAATTATGGTAGAAAGTGGCTAAACGTTGTATTTTTTTCAAAATTGTTGGTATAATTCTCTGGATATCCTCAAGACTTTAACGTTCAGTGCTGGAAAAATTACGGATGGTATTTTCGAATCGCCCGTCGCCTGCAACAGTATTGTCAAAATTTTGGAAAAAACATTTAGACGCACTTTTTGCCATCATTCTCTAAATGCCCTCAAAATTTTAACGCGAATGATTGTTCATTGCCGGAGAAATTACGAATCGCGTTTTCGAATCGCTCGTCGCCTGCAACACTTATGAAAATTTTGGAAAAAAAACATTTAGAGCCACTTTTTGCTATAATTCTCTAAATACCCTCAAAATTTTAAAGCGATTGGTTGTTCGCTGCTAGAGAAATTACGAATCGCGTTTTGCCATAATTCTCTAAATACCCTCAAAATTTTGAAGCGATTGGTTGCTCACTGCCTGAGAAATTACGAATCGCGTTTTTGAATCGCTCGTCGCCAGAAATACTATTATTAAAATTTTGGAAAAGAGACATTTAGACTCACTTTTTGCCATCATTCTCTAGATACCCTCAAAATTTTAAAGCGATTGCTTGCTCACTGCCGGAAAAATTACGAATCGCGTTTTTGAATCGCTCGTCACCAGCAATACCATTATTAAAATTTTGGAAAAAAACATTTAGAGCCACTTTTTGCCAGAATTCTCTAAATATCTTCAAAATTTTAACGCGATTGGTTGCTCACCGCCGGAGAAATTACGAATCGCGTTTTCGAATTACTCGTCGCCTACTACACTATTATCAAAATTTTGGAAAAAAAACATTTAGACCCACGTTTTGCCATAATTCTCTAAATACACTCAAAATTTCAATGCGATTGGTTGCTCAGTCCCGGAAAAATTACGAATCGCGTTTTTGAATCGCTCGTCACCAGCAATACTATTATTAAAATTTTGGAAGAAAAACATTTAGAGCCACTTTTTGCCAGAATTCTCTAAATACCCTCAAAATTGTATCTCGATTGGTTGCTCACTGCCTGAGAAATTACGAATCGCATTTTCGAATCGCTCGTCGCCTGTAACACTGACTCTCATCGTTCAACAGACGCAAAAGCACCAAAAACCCATGGGCCCAATCGCTGGTCACGATTAAACCCATAAACGCCCATTCAACGTGCGATTCAGCGTGACAATTTTACCAATGCCCAGTTGTAACGCTCCTTAACTACTCCAGAAAAACATCTTCCCTTTCCGTCCATCTCTCTTTCTTATTTACCAACCCGCCAAATGGAAAGTAACTACCATCATGGTCGATCCACGACTTTTCCCCTCGCTCCACAACTTCTCCACGACCCATGTACCATTCTCGATAACTGTAGTAAAACACTCACGCGAAAGAAAAAAAACTGTTCGCAAGACAGCAAGATTATTGAAGTTGGTAAGTGAGATTGAGAGGAAAGGAGAGAAGTAAAGGGGAAGTTAGAACAAGGCCCGATGGACGAGCCTGCTTATTACGTGGATCTCGTCCGGTAGCGAAAGACGTATTAAAGCTATTCTAATGACCCCAAGAGAGAAAAAGGGAGAGTGAGAGTGTGCGCGAGAAAGAAAGAAAGAGAGAGAGAGAGAGAAACAACTCCATGAGCCATTTCCACTCCGACTTCAATGTTTGCCGAGCTAACGACGCTCTCGTCCACTGTTTGCGCTCGCTGCCACCTGGTGGTGGTTTGTCTCACTTTCTCTCTCGGTATTATAATTACCTATACACACACACACACACATACACATATATACAAGACATATAATATAACGACAAGCCCTCCGGTCGTTTCTGATCCTCGGCCGTTCGTTCAATTCGTTTGTCCTGCTTGTTACAAACGCTTCTGTGCACTGTGCAAACGAACAACGCACCACGAGAAAACGAGACAAAACTATAGTCAGCCAGTGGTTTCGAGGTTTGAAAAACATTCCGGAGTGTGTTTTAGCCCGTCCAGAAAATACTCGTTGATGTTCACATGTGTATTTTTTTTCTTTTTGTTTCATTTTTTTTTCATTACTCGTGTGTGTTAACATAGAACATAATGTAGGTTCGCCGGCGAACGCTGATGAAGGGTTCGCGTGACGAGTTTGCGCTCCTATCCTTTTGCCTTGTATGTACACGATGCATACAAACACACACACAAATGCGAATATACTAAAAATACTGTTTTACCTTGTATCCTGTCTCTCTTTCTCTCCTTCTTTCTCTCTCGTTTTCGCTCTCTTTTTCCCTGACCCGCTCTCGTCCGCGCCTACTGCCTGGCATGGGCGAAACTCTTCGCCATGAAACCCTCACGCACGGTTCGCGCGTTTTAACCAGCGAAACTCTTTCTTCAACGCCCCCCCCCCCTTCCCCCTCACCCTTGCCACTTTTCTAAAACGCTCCCTCGATCTCTCTCTTTCTCTCACGTTTCTTACTTTCTGTATTACAGTTACGATAATTCAATAGCAATTCACGTGTGGTGATCTCTTGAACGTGAAAATGTAGTTTTTTTAAATGTGTAGATTGTTGTTTTTCTTCTTTTTCCTACTTTTACCGCAATTTTCTAGTTATTTCCAATTTTGTTTTTCTTTCGGTTTTTTTCTCGTGGATTTTGCAAATTTGAAAGTTGTTTACTTATTTTATATTTTTACTAGCGGTATCCGGCATGCGTTATGCCGTTTTGGTGTCCTAATTCATTTGACACACGATATTTTTTGTTTTTCTCTCAATGTGTGAAGCATGAAATTTCCAATTATAATCTATACTATACACATTTTTAGCGATTGTCCACGTGCTTCGTTGATGGACATTGCAAATGCGAGTCGCACTGGAAACAGCAAACGTTTGAAATCGAATGGCATATATTTTTGTATCATTGGGACACGTGACAACAGTACATCGTCTTTTCCTTCAAATTTTCTATTTTAAATTGTAGTTTCGCTGATATTGCTCATCATATTTTTCCCTGGAAGCCCAGTACCGTTGCAAAGTCGTGGTGGATTGATGTTTCGTAAAAGTATGACATGCACGCCCATTTTCAATGTTACAACATGCGGCGCTATGCCTGGCGAATGAAACGAATTCAGGAATTCAGTTGGATAATTAACAACTTGTTCTTGATTAATAAAAGCAGCAATCGACTTGTACGTTTTAGCTTCTCACGATATTCTCTTTTGAATCGTGAAATTTATATAATTGACATTGGTGTTTTTGCTGCTAATATAGCACGTTCCCTTAACCACTTATGTTTTTTGCAGTTATGTACAATATTTTCAAAAACTTTGTGAATCAATTCGTCTGTTGTTGCTGTTATTTTACGAAAGTTTGTACTTCGTCGTGCATACTCTAATAATTTTCAGTCTTTCTTCTCGGTGCTCGTCCGTTTCTGAAACTCGTAATGTATGTTTCCTTTTTGATCGAGGTGTAGATCTTTCAATCGCTTTCCGATTTAGAGTCACGATTAATTTGACATTCGCTGTCAAATGAATTATGCAACTAATATTTAATATCCAGTCGATCGAGTCGTTGAAACAAATGAGTGTCTTTTATTTCGCTTGTCATTTTGGTAGCATACTTTGACAGCTGTCAAATAATCTCTATATATAGATATACATAAATGTTAATTTTGTTTTGCCCCGTACGCGTTTATTTTGGCAAATAAAATTATTCTACTAACGCAGAAACCTTTTCGGGAGTACGGACTACAATTTGACAAATTTTCATCGCAATCGGATGAATGGTATAGGAGCTTACTCGTGACAAACAAACAAACAAACAAACAAACAAACAAACAAACAAACATTCTTCCATTTTTATATATAAGATTAGAAAATTCGTCTTTTTTTTAATCTCCCGATGATTTCTTGTCCCCACACGTCGCAAGAATTATAGAACAAATTTTAGAAAATTATTTATCGTTCCCTCCTTCCCCAAACGATTTACCCTGCGTACGATTTATAATTTACTCCTGAATTAAACTCGTTGCTTAAATTCGGGTCGAGGCGAGTGAAAAGGGCCCGAAGTAAAGCTTACGGGGTACTTGGCAACTGGGACTTGGTGAAGGTCGAGCTCAAGACCGCGAGAGAGAAGAAAGAAAGAAATGAAAAGAAGAAACACCTTCTAGACGGGTGCAAACGTGGGAAAAAGAGATTTTTGGGCCAGAGGGGGATCGTTTTCTCGCGTTCACGATGGCGCGAGCCTCCGGGACTTCGACGCCCCGTAGAGAATCCAACAATTCCACCTGATTGCCTACGGTGCATGGTGGTGGCTTTTGTACATCAATGTGTGTGTAAACGAAATATTTCTCTCTCTCTCTCTCTCTTCCCGGCGCGTTGACGTCGTACAGCGTGAAAAATCGTATTATACGTCGTAGACGTGAAATTTTCTGGCTTGTTATACAAGTTAACGACGCTATTTTCTTCCACTCGAGAGGTTCCTTCTTTCACCGATGCAAGAAGACATTTTTTTTTATTTTCATTTTTATTCATTCCTTCAACGTTTCCTTTTTTTTTTGCTCTTAATGAAACAACGTCAACAAGGACGGCCATTATGTATCGCATCGATCGACGAGCCTCGCGGACATCGCGTGTCGACGCGACAAAAAAAAATGTATAAATAAAAAAAAAAAAAGAAGACCGATGAAAAAAAAGAAGAAAGAAATTGTAAAATTTCACGCTCTATCAGGATAATCCAGCGACGAGATGGAGAGATCTCGTATCGAGGCGTATGGAATTTTTTCGTTCTTCTTCGTTTTTTTTTGTTTTTTTTTTGTTTTCTTTTTTTTAGGCGCCATAGGGCGTCGTAAAAATGTACGTAGAGAATAGAAACGTCAAAAATGGTGTGTTTTCTCTCTCGCGCTATGAGAGACTTCTCGTTCCTCCTTCTCTTTCGTCCTTCTCCTCTGTCTATCTATCTTTGGACAACAGTCAACGCGCGGACGCGTTAACTCGTCGTTCGAGACAATTAATCATCTTAATGACACGCTGCAATTACAAACGCTCTTTCGCTGCGTTGAGAGAATAAATTAAAGAGAGAGAGAGAGAGAGAGAGAGAGAGGAAAGATATTGAAAAAAATATTTAAAAAAAAATTCAAAAAAAAGCTTTACTTCGACGTATTTTTCTCGTGCCCGAGGCGAATCGATATCTTCATTAATATTCGATGCAAATTACCGTTGTCGATGATCGACTACCAGTCTTTTTCTTTTTTTTTTTCAATTTGAAAAAAAAATTTTTTTTTTTTTTTTAATTGTCGCCTCGATTATTATGATTTTGTAATTCAATTTTATGAAAATTTATCTCTCGCGGTGTCGTGAGAAATCGAAAGCGAACCCGGGAACGATTTGTCGAGGCCGATGATTTTTTTTTGTTTAATTTGTCCGCTAAAATTTCGATATTATATCGTCGCGTTGACATTTTCGTTTAATCAAGAATTCCGAATATTATCGACGTTGATTAAACGTTTTTTTTTTAAATTTCTTAGTTTCTCTCTCGCCATGGGACAAAAACTACGATTATTAAAGTAAAAAAAATGAACGAAACGAACGAAATTGCGAGCCAATCGTTAGGAAACGATTAATCGAGGCGCGATTAATTACACGAACGAGTAAACACCCACTTGACCAAACAACAAACCGATATCCTCGCGTTTCGTCCGTCGCGAGACAAATATTGATCTCGTTAAAAGGAAAAAGAATAAAAATTTTTAAAAAGTTCACAATTTTGTAAAAACAAGTTGGGAAACGAAGTAATTATCGTCGAATGATAAGTAATCGATATGGGAATAAATTCTGAGGAATTAAAAGTAAAAAAGGTTTTTTGATTTTCTCGCGCTAAACGATCGTTTATCGAAGACGCGATTGAAATTTGCGAAACAGCGGGAGCAAAAGCATTTCAATTTTCAAGGCTGCGAGAATGAGGAGGAGGAGGAGGAGGAGGAAGAGGAGATCGAGGGTTCGTTGTTCCTGGCGGAGGCAAAAGGACGCATCCTCGTTCTCGCACGTTCAGGACTCCTGCTGCACCCCTCGATACTCGACGTCAACCTCACCACATATATACAGGATGAGTTTCTTAAAATGTCCCAAACTTTATTTTAAGATAGATAAGATCGTTACAAACAAAAAATGCAAATATACATTAGGGATATTTTGAATAGTTTACGAGATATAAATGTTTAAAGTTGGTCCAATCACAGCGCGCCGAGAAGCGTTGGAGACGCCCACTCCCCACCCTAGCAGCAAATGCCCGAGAAATAAAAATGATTGCGTAATAATATAATAAATAAAATTGACTGCTCTGAATTTTGCAGCCTCAAATGTAACGCTCTACACTGCATTATCTCTACGACTGGGGAGTGGGCGGTTCCAACGCTTCTCGGCGCACTCTGATTGGACCAACTTTAAACATTGATATCTCGTAAACTATCGAAAATATCTCCAATGTATATTTGCAACTTTTGTTTGTAATGATCCAATCTACCTTAAAATAAAGTTTGAGACATTTTATGAAACTCACCCTGTATATATAGATATATTTGCATGGGTTAGTGTATAATATAAAAGTGAGAAGAATATATTAGTAGTAGATACAGAAAGCACACGAATAGGCACAGCAGGTAACACACGTAAGCACGAATATCTCATAATTCTGACGCGGTCACGCATCCCAGGAGCGCGTGTGCAGCTGCCCGGACCTCGCGCGAGCGAGTGAGCGAGGAAAAGAGCGAGAGAGTGAGAGAATGAGAGAGAGAGAGAGAGAGGTAGATAGAAAAAGAGAGACAGACAGACAGACAGACAGACGGAGAGAGAGAGAGCGTGGACTTTATTAGCATAGCCTATAAAAATGGACACCATTCGCTCGCTCGCGCGCTTTGGCTCGCGCCCGGGAGTTTCTCTCTCTCTCTCTCTCTCTTTCTCGTAGCTTTACGATGGGACACCGTAAATTATTTTTTTAATTTCCTCGAATATCCCATTAAAAAAAAAGGAAAAAAGAAGAAGAATAAAAAAGTGAAAAAAGGAGTAGGTAGCTATCCTCGAGTGAGCGCGAGAGGGGGAGAGGGGAGGACGCGTGGAGCGCGCGCGGTGCTTATGAAAATTGGCTCGAATTTTATTCGTTCGTGAGAGTGGCGAGAGGGACGGGGAGAACAGTTGATGACTCGAGTCTTAAATGCTTCCTAAATTATATTAAATAATTATATAAGCCCAGTGGCTGCGATAAATAATACGCACAAATATCTCCACGATGTCTACGGGGCGTTCTGTGTTGACTCGAACAATGTTTTTTTTTTTTCGTTCTTGTTCTTTCTTTTTTATTTTTGATCTTTATAAAGACTTGTGCGATTTTTGGAGGATGTTTTGTCATTTGTGAGTCGAAGAGTTCGTTCTTTATCGTTTTAGGTTCATAAAATAGAAACGAAAGATCGAGGGAGAACAAAATTTTTGAAATTTGTCAATTTTTGAATTTCAAAATTTCAAACAATTGTTTAAATAAATTCATCATTAAAAAACTGCCTACAAGAATTTTAATAGCATTATTCCAAAATTTTTATCAAATAATCCGTGCAAAAAAAACTTCAAAATTTTTAAACCAAATTCAACGATGACAAATTGGAAAGAATTAAAAAAAATCAAATTCTAATGACTCTTCGAGCCAGAACAAAATTTCTAAAAATTTTCGACTTTTGTATTTCAAAATGAAAAACTTACTGAAAGAATTTGAATAACATTATTCCAAACTTCAAACCAAATAATCTTCACAAAAAAAATTTCCAAATTTTTCAACCAAACTCACCGATGACAAATGACAATTCAAAAAAACAATAAAAAATAATCCTCTTCCAATTCCTCCTCTCACCGCAAAATCGCCCAAAATAGCAATAAATCAAGAAATCACCTAAAAATGATGAAAAAAAAAAAAAAAAATGTCGAATCGGCAGAGAATGCCTCACAGATTCGCATCGTGGCTATACCAGTTGTATCGCATAAGCGC
This sequence comes from Netelia fuscicornis, assembly GCA_946811545.1. Taxonomy (NCBI): domain Eukaryota; kingdom Metazoa; phylum Arthropoda; class Insecta; order Hymenoptera; family Ichneumonidae; genus Netelia; species Netelia fuscicornis. Next base: position 2,644,559 of record OX328011.1, on the reverse strand, counting down.
GTGTATAAATTTCAATGGTCCGGCGAGAAGTACTAAATTAATAAGCCAAGAGAGAGAGAGAAGATCGCGAACGTTTTCTCTCGATATTCTCCACACGAAGATACAAACTCAAAAAAAAAAAAAAACTAAAAAAAAAAATTGAACACAAACGCAGAAACGCGATACGATGACTCACCTGCCGCTCTTGGTGATGATCATCTCGGTGCCGAGTTCGTTGAACTTGTCCCAGAGTTCCTTGGTCTCGAGACGACACTCGACGTCCCTCAGTTCCTCCGAGTTACACGTCGTCCTGTGACGTCGTTGCTGTTGCTGTTCGCGTTCGCGTTGCTGTTTTCTCGTCGTGCCACCGTTTCTACGAACGCCACGCTCGATCTCGTTCTCCAACGAGTCCAATTTACGCGAATTTGGCGACTCGGATTCGCACAAACTCGGTGGACCACCACCGTCGAGGCTGCTGCACTCCTCGACGTCGACCTCTTCTTCGTCGTCGTCGCCACCGTCCGCGGATTTTGCCTCCTCGCTCTCCGCCTCGCCAACACCCTCGTCCACCTCGTCGTCCTCGTCGTCGTCCAAAAGCGGTCCTTCCGTCACTACCGTCGCCGTCGCGACGATATTCACCGGTGACGATCTCACTCCTCCTGACGGAAAACAATTGGAAAAGTTTCGTTTTTATCGAGGGGAAATTTTATTTTTTATCTTTTTGGGAAGTTTTGTAAATTTACGTTTCATTTGGGTTTTGATGACAGTCGCGGATTTATTTCGCTGGAATTCGCGGGTTTTAATTCGAAAATGGGAATTAGAAAAATTTTGTTTTTTTTGACAGAAATGAAAAATTGTTTGTCGTGTTTTCACAAAGTTTCAAGAAATTTTGTTTAATTCGTAGAAAAAAAAGGAAAAAGGGAGATGTATTTTTGAAGCTTATCAAAGTTATCAATGTATTTTGCACGACTGGCGCGTTTTCATTAAAAAAATTGAAACAAGAAAAATTGAGTTTTTGGCAGAAATAATAAATTATTTCTCGTATTTTCACAAAATTTCAATAAATTCTGTTTCATTCGTAAAAAAAACAGAGAAAAAAATGTATTTTGAGCCATATCAAAGTTATTAATTTATTTCGCTGGAGTCTCGCGTATTTTTATTTAAAAAATAAAATAAAGAAAAATTTAGTTTTTTGTCAGAAATAAAAAATTATTTCTCATATTTCCACAAAATTTTAATAAATTTTGTTTCGTTCATAGAAAAAAAAGGAATATATATTTTAAAGCTTATAAAAATTATTAATTTATCCACTCGAGTCGCGTATTTTCATTTAAAAAGCAAAAACAAGAAAAATTTAGTTTTTGTCAGAAATAAAAAATTATTTCTCATATTTCCCCAAAATTTCAATAAACTTTCTTTCGTTCGTAGAAAAATAGAAATATGTAGGAAAATTCTTAATTTATCTCGCTCGAGTCGCGTGTTTTCATTTATAAAAACAAAAACAAGAAAAATTTACTTTCTGACAAAAATCAAAAATTATTTCTCACATTTTCCCAAAATTTCAATAAATTCCATTTCGTTCACCAAAAACAAAGAAAAAAAAATGTAGTTCCAGCCACATCAAATTTATCAATTTATTTCGCTCGAGTCCCACATATTTTCATTTTCTATTCAATAACGAAAATACGTACTTTGCACGTTTTAAAATAAATTTGCGACCGACAATTTTTTTGCTCCGGAATACAACGAGAATTTCTCGAGAGAGCAAGAGAGAGAGAGAGAGAGAGAGCGGTAATGTTCGAGGCCGTTCGAAAACGTTTCGAACCCGTTATCGTGCAAATTGTGTTCGGAGAAATTTTCGTACTCGATAATAATTAACGAATGCTGATGACGGTAGTGGCGAACGCGAGCAACCACCAACTCTCTCCCTCTCTCACCGAGTATGAAAATATTTATACGCTATACAGACATAAAATAACACACATATATAGCGAGAAGAGTCCAGATCTCCGGTGTGGTCGGTTGGAATTAGCGAGAATATTGCACGCCGTGTACAATATTTATTATTTATTAAACGGGCGTATCGTTTCGTTGGGCTCGTTTCGATTAATGCAAAACCCACGGGGGAGTAGGCAGCGACAGTGCAGTATTATACATATACCTATGGGAAAGAGGTGTGTCGGGGGTTTATATAACTCGATCTCACTCTCACTCTCTCTCTCTCTCTCTTTCGTTCAAGCTACCGTGTATGCGTTCATTCCACGCCAGAATCGTTAAATTATCCGGTTGTATAGAAGTCAGCGTGTGTAAAAGAGAAAAAGAGCGACAGAAAAAGAGAGAAGGGGGGGGGGGGGATAGTGTGCACTGTGCACGCGTGCAGCAAGGAGGGCGCTGGCGTGCGGGTGCGAGCAGTCTCTCGCCGATCTCGTGACCGTGAAATACTGCATAACGGAATCGCTTCTTGGACTGTGAGAGAGTCTTCGAAGATAGGGAGAGCTCATAGCGCTTCTTTTATTTTTCAGGTATGTACGTTTTATACATATGTATATAGGGTGAATTTCATAAGGTGGAGTTGAAAGTTTATTTTAAGATAGATGAGATCATTACGAACAAAAGTTGTAAATATACATTTGGGATATTTTCAATAGTTTGCGAGATATAGGTGTTTAAAGTTGGTCCAATCGGAGCGCGTCGAGGAGCGTTGGAGCCGCCCACTTCCCGAACCCAGCCAATGCCCGAGAAATAAAAATGACTGCGTAATAATATAATTAATAAAATTTACTGCTCTGAGTTTTGCAAGCCCAAATGTAACGCTCTATACTGCGCTATCTCTACGGCTAGAGCGGGAGTGGGCGGCGCCAAGGCTTCTCGGTGCGCTCTGATTGGATCAACTTTAAAAGCTTATATATCGTAAACTATTAAAAATATCCTCAATGTATATTTACAACTTTTGTTTGTAATGATCCCAACTACCTTAAAATAAAGTTTGAGACACGTTATAAAATTCACCCTGTATATGTAAAAATAAATATGTGTGTATACAGCGTGAATATAACTTCTGGCTCATTTTGTCAGGCATTATAAAGTGCGTCGTATAAAATCGCAGGAGCGAAACCGTGCGCCGACGCTCGGGTTCAATTAATACGGGGAATAAAGAAGAAAAAAAACAGAAGAAGAGGAATCGGCACGAACGTCGATGAAGCATTTGTCACTCTTTTTCTTCTCTCTCTCTCTTTCTGGTTTCTGTCGTTTCATTTTTTTGTTTTGTAGCTTTTTGATTTTCTTATTTCGTTTTATTTTCATTAGAGAAACGTGCCGGAGCGTTTAATAATTTTGGTGCGTGTTGGAGCGAGGCGAGAAGTGAGGTTAGGATGAGAAGTGGACGAGGCGTAGTTCAGTGACGCCACCGGTAGATGGCGCGACTCGGACTGTAATAAACAATCGCCCGCGAGTTCGTGGTAGCGTCGCGAGCGAGAAAAGTCAATGACGACGTTGGTTTCGTGCGGGGAAAAGGTTTGTCTATGAAATAAATTAGAGGCGTGCGCGCGAGAAGCGAGATGCGTTCGCTCTGTTGTGACGCTCGTTCGAAGAAAGAGAGAGAAAGAGCGAACGCTTATCGCGCAATTATATTGGCCAACACGCGAACCTGCCATTATTATATTCCTCGTTAGAGAGAGAGAGGGATGAAAGAGACGATCTAATACCTGTGGGTGTTTTGAACTTGAACTCCCCCCCCCCCCCCCCCCCCCCGCTCTCTTCTTCGCTACAATCATAAATTATTATTATTTATATTATTATTTTTATATAGTATATTATTATATATTATTATAATTAATATAATAATGTAATTATATATTATTATAATTATTATAATTATTATATATTATTATAATTATTTTAATAATATAATTAGATATTATTGTAATTATTGTTATATTATTATATTATTATACTATATAATATATCATTATAATAAATAATATAATTATTAATAATAAAATAATAATATAATAATAATTATTATTATTATAATTAAATAATAATATCATCATTATTATTATTATTATTAAATAATAATATCATTATTATTATTAATAATAAAATAATAGTATAATAATAATTATTATAATTAAATAATAATATCATTATTATTATTAATAAATTATTAATAACAAAATAATAATAATATTATCTAGATATATATATATATAGATAATATTATTATTATTTTCTTATTATCATATATGACAGCGATAATAACAACGTGTATATTTAACACCGCCATTACGTTGCGATATCTCGCTGAGCTCCCGGATCATTTCCCATCAATTTACAAGTTTATGAACTCTCGAACGTGCACAAGGAGCATAGTAAAACGCGAACTTGCACCGGTATAGAAAAAGATCATCCTCCGCATAAGATTTTTCACATCTCCCTGTAAACTACGCGTACATTCTCCCCAACCCAATTGTATCAAAACGACGCGATTCTATCACTCGACTCTCTCCCTTCGTCCCGTTCTCACAAAATGTCCTACATCGCAAAATACCAGACTCCATTAAGATCAAACAAGAAAAACATTTCTACAAAATATCTCTCGTATCATACACAAATCCTAAAAATATAACGAAACAAAAAAACATTCTGTACCATCTCGTTCATTATTTTCACCTGGTCCATATTACCCCGCATTAAATAAAAATCCCTCCATTCTCTCAAATAACGCTCCAACTCGACAATTTCTCCGAACGAAAAAGGATCAATAATCCTTCCTCGAACACACACGCTTGTACAAAAACAATCTTTATTTACGAAATAACGTGGGCGAATTCCGGGAGAAAATATCGTCCAACCGGTCCATTTTACCCCGTATAAGTACCAACTATCCTTTTTCTGTGTTTACCACTTTTCCAATTCGCAATGGTTTTCGCGCCGTGAAGCTCGAGCGACGATTATTATATTTCCTCTCGTTAGAGGAATAATGGACGACGAGGCGAGAGCTCAGCGATAGGCAACTATATAACCGTTGTGGAGTGAATGGAGGAGGGGTGGTGAAGGTGGAGTGGGTTCATTGGGCGAGGGAGGGGCAGGGAGGGGGGGGGGGGCAGAGAGAAATCCCGCACACGTTGACGTGAGTTAATGCAAACTATTTACCTATCTCGCGAGCTCCCGCGAGCGCGCCCCACAGCAGTCGACCATATTACACCATTTACATATACATATACATACACACACACATATATACATTTTAATATATATATATATGTATATGTACATTTATATATATATGTGTATCTGTGTGTATGTGTATGTTTTGAAAATACATAGACACACACGCATGCACATATACGTACACACAGGTGGAGCAACAAACGCCCGCGAGAGGATTTACACCCGTGATTAATTCGGGCCCCGCAACATTTCGAGTTCTCTCCACGCAGAAATAATCATCTGATTTACGATCGTTCATTGAGAATAAATATTGCTAGTACTATTGCTAATGCCCGTGGCTCTCTCTCTCTCCCTCTTCCCCTCTCTCTCTCTCTCTATTTTATTTCTTTTTAACTTATTATTATTATTATTATTGTTATTATTAATTCGGTAGGAAAAATTGAATGATAATAAATCTTCGTTTGGTGCCCCCCCCCCGCCCTTTTTATTTTTTTAAATTTATTATTATTATTATTGTTATTATTAGTTTGATAGGAAAAATTGTACGATAATAAATCTTTGTTCGTCGCTTTCTTTCTTTTTTAATTTCTTTTTAATTTATGATTGTTAATTATCAATTCGATAGGAAAAATTGTACGATAATAAATGTTCATTCGACTCTCTCTCTCTCTTTCTTTTTAATTTATTATTATTATTATTATTATTAATTCGATAGGAAAAATTGAATGATAATAAATCTTCTTTCGTCACTTCCCCCCTCCCCCTTTAATTTTTTTAAATTTATTATTATTATTCTTGTTATTATTAATTTGATAGGAAAAATTGTACGATAATAAATATTCGTTCGTCGCTCTCTTTCTTTTTTAATTTCTTTTTAATTTATGATTGTTAATTATTAATTTGATAGGAAAAATTGTACGATAATAAATGTTCATTCGTCTCTCTCTCTCTCTCTCTTTCTTTTTAATTTATGATTATTATTATTAATCCGATGGGAAAAATCGTCCGATAATAAATCGTTGTTCGTTGGACGAAGCGACGCGAGAAGAAGTTGCGTACGAATAATCCTTATACGCGATAAAATACAATCATCATTATCATCGTGATCGGGACGGTGAAATGGAAAATCGTGCGCGCGCATGTCTCCTTATCAATTAACGTCTCTCGATACATAATATTTCATCGTTTTCTCGGTTTATTAGTTTTGTATCGTATTAGGCGTAACGGGAATAAACGATGATCGCGCCAACGATTAAATATGATTATTATTATTATTATTATTGTTGTTATTATTATTATTATTTAACGTAATACTCGATGTTAAAAATATCCGGCGTAATTCGCTAGTCGAGATTTAAATCGACTTTTCAATTAAAATTGCAAAATATCCGCGTGATGTAATATTAACATTATCAAGCGTTTTATTATTATTATTATTTAATATTTTATTTATTATTATTATTATTATCGTTATTATTTCGCAATCTCTCGATATTAGCTGAAATTATAAGCGGGACGAAATAAAATATAATTATCGTTACTTATTCTTATATAAAATATGGAATAATAATAATAATAATAATAATAATAAAACAAAATGGAAACGTCCGACGACGTTGGATAAAAGCGCGTTCGATCATAATAATTAGCCGGCGTTTTATCGATGAATAATTATTGTTATTATTATATGAAATCGAGCCTACGATAAATATTACCCTCGTGACACACAAGCTTCTTGATGGCGCGACGGAACCTGCGTTTAACGCATTTTTTTTTTTTATAAAAGCGACAATTTTATATCCTTCGATAAAAGGTATAACGTGACAACGAGATCGACGCGTGTCTGTACTCTCTCTCTCTCTCTCTCTTGTTTCTCTTTCTTTGTGAAGAAAAAATTCTGAAATTTAACGTCCGTCGCCGAATTGGAAATTCTTTGTCTGTCTCTCTTTTTTTCTCTTTTTTTGGGAAGGAAAAATGCTGAAATTTAACGTTAGTCGCCAAATCGAAGATTTTCTCTTTTTTCTCATTCTTTGGAAAGAAAAAACGCTGAAATTTAACTTTAACCGCCAAATTTAAAATTCTTTGTCTTTCTCTCTCTCTGTTCTCTTTCTTTGGGAAGAAAAAACGCTGAAATTTAACATTAATCGCCAAAAATTGAAGATTCCCTCGTTTTTCTCTTTCGTCCCTAAGAAAAAACGTTAAAATTTAACGTCAGTCGCCAAATTAGCAATTCTCTCTCTTTCTCTCTCTCTCTCTCTCTGTTTTCTCTTTCTTTGATAAGAAAAAAAACGCTGAAATTTAACATTAATCGCCAAAAATTGAAGATTCCCTCTTTTTTCTCTTTCTTCCCTAAGAAAAAACGCTGAAATTTAACTTCAACCGCCAAATTCAAAATTCTTTGTCCTTTTCTCTCCTCCTCCCCAAAGAAAAAACACTAAAATTTAACGTCAGTCGCCAAATTATAAACTCTCCCTCTCCCAACTTTCTCTCTTCGACAACAACAAATTACATTATCCTCAACAACCCCGTGTCCATTCGCCCCAATTCCGTCCAAAACATCGTATCTTCTCCCTAACAACCCATTTACCCCCCGGAGACAAAAACCTTATCTCTCTTAAATTACATACATTCCCCGTTTCTTTAATTCCCATTCCGATCGCGAATAAAACAAAACGAAAAAAAAAAAAAAAAAAAAAACAAGTAAAACAGCAAAAACGAGAAAATATCGCCTTATCTCTGTCACCCTGAACGTAACACGATTTTTTCACGATTCTCGACAACTTCTTTCCTTTCCTCGCATTTTTCCCGACGCTTCTCGAGAAATCGGCCAGAGAGTCAAATGGATTTTTATGACCTAAGAGCAACCGCGTGATTTTACATACTAAATACACACACACACACACACACACACACACACACACACACACACACACACACACACACACACACATACACACAGACATAACCCACATATATATAATCGTGTCCTTTCCTTCGATCTCCTCTCTTCTCAAGAAGTAGGGAAGAAAACGTCGTTGCACCGACGATCGCATGCCCGCATAAATAGCGCATAAATAGCGTATTTATGTATAATTTAGAGGAAACCCGTTCCCCCTCCTTCACCCCCTTCTCATCGCCCCACTCCCCTCTCTTTCTCTCTCTCTCTCTCTTACACACACCGCACGGTAGAGACCGGCGCGGATTATGTGCGCCGACGGACCGATGCTCCGGTCGCTCGTGAGACGTGCTCGGTATTGCTCCGCTTCTCTCGCTGCCCTTCTCCCCCCTCCCTCCCTCCCGCCTCCTCCCCCTTTCCCAACTATCCTCTTTCTCGTACCTCATTTTACCTTAAAACGCCTCCGCCACCTTTTACCTTTATATATATATATATATATATATATATATATATTTATATGCATATGCATACGATATATGCATTCATACCTGCATGTATATTTACCTCGATGCGCACATGCACGAAGGAGAGAAAAAGATAAGAGAGAGAAAGCATGTTGCGACACCCGGCGACATGATGTTTTCATCGCTGCGTGTTCGTAACTATAACGATTATTTTAAATGGCCGCGTTAAAGGACGATCGTCTTATTTCAGGTTGTTATTTTCGATTTTTTTTTTTTTTTTCGTTATTTTTATTTTGTTAATTTCTTGCTGAGTTTTTCTTTTTTCTTCTTCTTTGCTATTTTTATTTTCTGAGATTTTTTGAGAGGTGTCGGTTTAGACGGGAAAGTTTAACGCTTGTTCGAGTCGCTGGGCGATGTAATTTTTATTTTTTTTAGGAGTTGTTTTTGTTTTAGGAAATTTCGTTTTTTTAAGTTTGTGATTTTTTGTTAATTTTCTTTGTTTGAGTTAAAAGCGAGTGAGGCGGGTGACGTTAATCAATTAGGGGAGAAAAATGTGGGGTTTCTGATTATTTTACTTTTAATTTAATTATTGTTTTTACCACCGGCGGGAAAATTGTTCGATTTGAATTTTGAGATTTTCACCAAAGGAAATTATTTGTTTTAACATTTGTTTGTTCAAACATTTAATTTTTTCTCAATAATAATAATAAGAAGAAATAAGAAAAACTATTATTATTATTATTATTATTTCGCGTCATTTTACACAATAGAATCGCGCGTATCTCCCTCCAAACACAAATTAATTTCTCATCCAGGAACAATCTTAAATCCACCAAAAGTGACGAAATAAAATAAAATAGCAACAAAAATATTTGTCTCGTTAACACACAACCATCAGGATGTTCGATAAGTCCAGCTGCGAGGATATAAATTATAATATTAATCATTTATTTCGTCGTTATTCGATCAAAATATTTGGCGAACATCGAGGAAACCTGTGATGTCTAATATCCTCCGCCCCCCTCGCCCCTCCCCCCCCCCTTTCCTCTAGTCTTGAAAATTGTGAATTAATCTTCCAAAGTTGGATGACAAAAGTGAGAAGTAAAATATTTACTCGATGATATCCCATCGAGTCTCGTATATCTTCCGCTCGTTCATTCGACGAATTCACCCCCCCCCTGTACCCCCCTGTGCCCCCTAGTTTCTTCAATAAATTTTTCCTCTATTACGACTCGTCAACCGCGTTCCACATTTATTTATCGTCGCTACTTTTTGTTCACACGTAACGAAAATCCCGGTCAGGGTTAAAGGAACGATTCGAACAACGACTTTTCCTCACGATGAAACTGACCCTTGGTACATTTTCTTTCTTTATTTTCTCGAATAGACATCGAAGAATTCTCCTGTACTTTTCAAACCTCCAATATCTCCAATTTTATCGCATCGAGGGGGGGGAAACAAAAAATTTCTAAATAAACAAGAGGAAAATGGAAAAAAGAAAAGATTTAAAAAAAGAAAACAAGAACAATTCGAACAATGACTTTTCCTCACGATGAAACTGACCCTTGGTACATTTTCTTTCTTTATTTTCTCGAATAGACATCGAAAAATTCTCCTACACTTTTCAAACCTCCAATATCTCCAATTTTATCGCATCGAGGGGGGAAAAAAAATTTCTAAATAAAAAAGAGGAAGATGGAAAAAGAAAAGATTTAAAAAAAGAAAACAAGAACAATTCGAACAATGACTTTTCCTCACGATGAAACTGACCCTTGGTACATTTTCTTCCTTTATTTTCTCGAATAGACATCGAACAATTCTCCTACACTTTTCAAACCTCCAATATCTCCAATTTTATCGCATCGAGGGGGGAAAAAAAAATTTCTAAATAAAAAAGAGGAAGATGAAAAAAAGGAAGATTTGAAAAAAGAAAACAAACTTGTATTTCTCGACGGAGCAACTTTTCGAACAGCCTCGGTCTCGGTGTGTTCGTTTCGGGGTCATAAATTATTATTCCTAACCAGAGAAATCATTGGTAGCTACCGAATGGCTCCCTAACCCCCTCCCTCATTTCCACCCTTTCTACCCCCTCTCCCTCCTCCAATCCCTCTTTCCTCTCTAACCTGACCAAGCAGCGAGGAAACTCCGACTCTACGAAGGAGAGACTTAAATTATCCTCTCTCTCTCTCTCTCTCTCTCTCTCTCTCTGTCTCTCCTTCGTTCACCTCGAACTCTCTATAACACGAACGAGGGGTTGGCAAGTCTCGTGGGCACTTGGTTTGCAGAATGTTGAATTATTGAGTCGGAGACCTCTTCGCTCTGATGAAATTGTAAAGTTATTATTACCTCGATCTTGTATATATTCTAGCGTCGCGGGAATATAATCTCGTCGGCCTGGACTTCTCCAAAAGTGGAAATTAATTGTAACGTCTTATTCGCTACCCTCTCATCCCCCAATTCCTCCAACCCTCGTTTCGTTCCTAAATTCGTCTATTTTTTCCTTCATTGATAAGAACTTCGAGGCTTCTTCTTGTCAATTAAAATCGGATCGTCGAGAGAAAAATGAAGGTAAACGTCGAGTATCAATGATAAATGCAAATTTATTATTTTTTATTTTTAATTCGAATGTTGTTGAGGATTTTGTGTAAAGAGAAAAAATTCGGTGAGTTTGAGGCAAATCAAAAAAAAAGTCGGTATATAACGACGCGACGGTCTGGGACCACCCGGAATTCTGTCACCACCGTGGAGCGAATCACCGAGAGACGTAAAAGAGCTAAAATGAGAGTAGAGGAAGGAAGAAGGACGAAGGGAGAAGGGCTTTCTCCAGTTGCCTCGCAAAACTGTGTAAAATCTTGGGCAAACTGCGAAAAGGGCCTCGAGTTATATTATACCAGTAGGAAGGGAACCAAAGGGCCGAAAAAAAAGGGATCGAGTCAAGGGCACTTAAGATCCCGAGCGATCGCGTTACTCGCTCACCGAAAAACAAAACAAAAAAAGAACAGAAAAAAACGAAACCCTTCTACCAAAAACTTCCCTCTCCCTTTCTCTCTCTCGCATCTTTCTTTTTCGTAAGAACGTTCTTCCTATTCATTTCTTCTCGGGCAATCCTCTCGTTAATTCGAAGAAGAAATTGTGAGAGAAGAGAGGATCGAGGGTTGAACAAAAATATTCATAATTTTTCGTTTCGTTGATCGGGCGTGAAATGAAGGGACCAGTTTCTCCCCCTCCCCCCACCCCCCCTTTCTCACTGACTCTGGATCAGCCACTTTGTAGCGATCGGAATAAATTAGAGACATCGTTTTGTGGCGACTAAAAGGTGGATTTCCACGTTTTTTTTTTCTTTTTTTCAAAACGCTGTCTCATCGTCGCGTTTCTTTTTCTCATTTTCTCTTTTTCTATCCTCGTGGAAGAAAGCTCCCTTCTTCCGTCGTTCGGATCTCGTCGAATTCTCTACACCTCGACGATGTAAATCTTTCGTTGGAAAAAAAAAGCGAGACGAAGTCGAGTGGCCGACGGAACGAAAACAAGCTCGAAGGAACAACACGTCGGCAACGAAGCCGAGCCAGAAGAGAATCGTTTTGATTTTTTGCAAAATCCTCGTTGTCTTTACTTCTTTCGTCTTGCGCATGGAAGTTTTGGAGAACGTCGCGTGATAAGGAAATAAAAAAAAGGGAAAATTAAAAAAGAAAAATTATAATAAACGTTCGAGACTCACGATGATCGAGGCTCGAGGTGGTGACGAAAGCCTTCCCGTTGCATTCCACGGTGTTGTTGTTGTTGGCCGTGTTAGCGAGACCCTGCAGGTGGTAATGTCCGAAGGAAGGACCCCTGGGCGCCATGATGGCCGCGATGCTGAAGTCCGTTGCTTTGCCCCTCTCCCCCTTCGCAGGCATCCCTCCCGCTGCCCTCCCTCGACTCTGTCTCGACACACTAACACACGCGCACACACACGCGCACAGGAAGAAAAAACAAACGATTTTTCTTTTTTTACGCTATTTTGCTTTTGGAGAGATTTGAATTATCGCCGTTTTCGCGCGCGCGCGAACGCGAATTTTTTTAAATTTCTAGCTTTTAGGCAAAGTTCGATTTTCTTTTTCTTCTGGATCGAGATGTTTCGTCGAGTCGGAGGAAAATCTGTGGATACTTTTTGAAGGTGAATTTCGCGCGAGGCGAATTTTTTTGTTTTGAATTACGACGGAATGTCAAGCGGATTTTCACTTGCGAAACATCGTTGAGGATTTTTGTTGTTTTTGGTGGTTCTTTTCGCTCGCTGTTTTAACGATCCATCGATCACGCGCGCTGGATCGCGTCGCGTTATGTAGAACGGTGAAAACGAAAGGAAATAAAAGAACGCAATGGGTTTTTGCGGTGGAAAAAAGAAAATAAAAAATCACACGAAATTTTGCGTTTACGTTAAAAACGCGTCGACGTTGTTTCACCGAAACGTATATACGCACTATCTGGGCTTGGGGTTTGTTCCAGACGGGAACGATGTCGGACGATCCGGCTCGGCGCACAACGCGTCTGCGCTCACCGACTTCCCGAACTCCACTGACCTCCTACTCCTCCTCCCACGATGTTTCGCCCCACCACCGTGCGTCGCGGAGGCGACGTAGAGGTGGGAGCGAGCGAGCCAAGAGTCGCGCCTAGTAGGCGGGTGGTGGGGGAAGGCGAGTGGTAGCCGATAATTTCGCTGGCAGCGTCGCCTCCCATTCGTCGGCCGGCCCGTCGCTCACTTCGGGGGGTAAGCCGCGGCGCGCGATCCACCTCTCTCGCGATAGGTGCGCGCGCAGCCTCGCGCTCCACTACCACTCCCCACTCCCCCCACCGTGACACCGGCGCTCTCGCCGTTTCGCTGTCACTCGCGCGCGCGTCGCGAGGGAACGCGGTACGCCGTCGGGTAGGCGTTGCCGCGCTCCGCGAAGCCGACCGCGTCACTCGTTCATTACACCTCGCGTCATTCACCAATCCCGTGCGCGTCACCTGAGAATCAAATGGGCGTCACCGTCGAGTCCCGCACAGGCCACGCCTATCGTCCGACTCGAAGGAACGCACGCGCGAGAAAGACGAAAAATATTTAAACGAAAAAACAAAACAAAAACGCAGAAATGTGAAAATAAAAAATAGGAAAAAAAAACGAAATGAAGGAAAAAAAAGACATTATCGCGCAGCGTTGTAACACGTACGACAACATCGGCGCGCGTTTTCCGCGCTCTCGCGGAAAGAGATCGATCGGCAGCCGCGAGCGAAAAACCCTTCGGGATAACCGACGTATATATTCGCGGGCTGTGGAAATCTCCCTCCCCCCTTACCCCCTCCCCTTGCCCCTCTCGCCACGCCGATTGCTCCGACTTTTCTCTCGCTTCGTTCCTTAAACCGACGCGAAAATGCTTTTGTTCCGAACGAGAAGAAAACGCGTGAAAAACGTCGAGTAAAATTATTGCGGTTTTGAAAATGTACAAAATTATTCAATTTCTCGCTCCCGTGATCAGAAATTCTCCGTTAGTGGAGAAAAAGAATTGACAAGTGCGTTTTTCTACCCTCGCATTACTACCCCTATTTATTTATCTGGTCGGACTTCAATCGACTAGTTTTAAGTTGTTTAACGTAATTTCAAATTTCCCGCGTTGAATTCAAAATTGTTATTATTAATAGAACGATTGTAATATAACAAATTGTCAATCAAACATACAAAATTATTCAATTCTTCCTTCTTCAGATCAAAAACTCTCCGTTCGACGTGGAAGAAATTGAAAACTGTGATTTTCTACCCTCGCATTACTACCCCTAATTATTCACCAGCTCAATCGTCAACAGACTAGTTTCGTCTTGTTTAACGTAATTTCAAACTTCCCGCGTTGAATTCAAAATTGTTATTATTAATAAAACAATTCTAAAATTGTAAATTGTCAACAAACACACAAAATTATTCAATCCTCGTTCCCGAGATAAAAAATTCTTTGTTCGCGAAGAAAATAAAAGAAAACTGCGTTTTTCTACCCTCGCATTACTACCCCTATTTATTTATTCGCTCCAACTTCAATCGACTAGTTTCGTCTTGTTTAACGTAATTTCAAACTTCCCGCGTTGAATTCCAAATTGTTATTATTAATAAAACAATTCTAAAATAATAAATTATCAACAAACATACAAAATTATTCAATTCCTCGTTCCCGAGATAAAAGATTCTCCGTTTATTGTAAAGAAAAAAAAAGAAAACTGCGTTTTTCTATCCTCGCGTACTTAACAACCCCAATTATTCACCGGTTCGATCATCAACCAACGCATTTCCTCAAAATTGTTATTACCAATAACACAATTCTAAAATAATAAAATTGTCAACAAACATAAAATCGAGATCGAGTTCTCTGTTGAACTTCCATCAGTCGAGTATGAAGATAGCGACGAGAGTCGAGAGTTACATAGAAGCCAAGAAGTCGAAAATGCGATAAAGACCGTTACGAGACAGAAACCGAAAGAGAGAAAGAGAGAGAGAGAGAGAGAGAGTTGTCTTCCCAAGCAAAGTATCGCGATCGATCAAACGCCATATCCTGCCGATGTTGCTGGAAGCTCAAAGAAGAATAAGAAGAAGCCTAAGAAGAAGAAGAACTTTCCTCTCCCTCTTCCCTCAACCCCCCTCCCTCCTCCTCCTCCTCACCACCCTTTAAGCATCATCGCTTCCACATCGTACATACAAACTATACGAGGACGAGTCCTCTCGAGAATGCAAGAGAGCAACTTCGAGAGAAAGAGACCCACGGGTGTGCACAGAAGAGAGAAAAAGAGGGGTTGAGGGTTGAAAGCGAGGTAAGGCACGCAACGTGAATGAGACGAAAGGAGAGAAGAACCGAGCCACGACCACCAGGGGGTTGATTTACGGCGTGTGTTTAGGCACTTAGACGCTTTACCTAGTCTCCTTTATTATACTAATTTCTCGGGCATGTCAAAATACCTATCGCGCGTTATACCACCGCACGGGCCCCATCGGACTTTGGGCCCTACTCTCACCCTAACTACCCCCTCTCTCTCTCTCTCTCTCACTCTCTCAGTCATCGTTGAAGCTTGGTTATATTCTATTCGACACGCTGGGTGCACCCGTGGTCGACCATCAGAAAAAGAAAGAGAGAGAGAGAGAGAGAGAGAGAGGATAAAAGGTGACCCACCCGTTATAAAATATGAAGCTCGGTTCGCCGCATGCCACCAAACTCTGTGTGATACCTCGGGCTATCCTATATACATATACACCTATGTATATACACATTTATATACAAAATATATGTATATGTGGTGAAGAACTATTATATATTCAGGTAGCCAGCGAAGAGAGCCGGTATATGAAGTCAAACCACAGAATAAACTGTGATGGGTTTGCTTCTGCTCTTTCTCTCTCTCTCTCTCTCTCTTTCTCTGTTCATCTATCTCACTCTACGGTGTATACACAAGTATAAAGGATCTCCTTTTCGACTCTCGATCATTCGACCGTCCCGCGTCGTCGTCTCGCTCCAATACGAGACGCATTCAAACGCCATTTTCTTCACCATCATTCATACGCTCCACTTTGCCTTTTTTATTATTTTTTCTTCGTCTATGCTTTTTTCGTGGGGAGGAGAGAGAGGGAGAGGGAGGAAGGGGTGGAAGGGAGGGTTTTATACGCGAACGTGCAACGTGTTGCTGGTACGACGCCATCATTCGCTATGTCTCTCTCTCTCTCTCTCTCTCTCTCTTTTTCTCTCTCGTTCACGTCGTGTGTCTCACACGCTCATAATCGTTCGTAGATCTCGACACGGAGATAAGTAGCCAACGCTGGACCGACGATATACATTTTTTCTCTTTTGGCTTTCTTTTTTTTTGTTCTGTCGACATTCTCGCCTCGCCCTTTTTTGTCGTAAAGAAATTGAGAGAAATGTAGATTTGAGGAGTTATCGGAGTGGAGAGATGGAAAATAAACCGCGGATTTTGAGGGGAAAGATTACATGGTCTCGGGTGAAGGAATAATTCGAGGGGTGGTGATGAGCTAAGGGATGAGAGGGATGAAAATTCTTTTTTGGGGGTTTTTTTTCTCGTTGTTTCAATGAAAAATGATAGAATGTCAACAAATTATTCCGACTTGGAGATAAGTAGTCGACACTGGATCGACGATATACATTTTTCTTTTGGCTTCTTTCTCTCGTTTTTGTTCTTTCGACATTCTCGCCTCCCTCTTTTGTCATAAAGAAATCGAGAGAATTGTAAATTTGGTGAGTTATCGAACCGAAAAAATTGAAAAAAACTGAACATTTTGAGAGGAAAAAGGCCACGATCTGATCAACGAATAATTCGGAGGGGTGGTAATGATCTAAGGGATGCAAGGCATGAAAATTTGCAGAATTTTGTTATTGTTTCGATAATAAATTATACAAAATTAAGAAACAATTTCATGCTTCACATGTTAAGAAATTCCTGATCCATGTTTTATTTAAATTATATTTATCAATCTCGATGATAATTAACAATTAAAACAATAATAATAATTATTATTATTATACAAGACACTTAGAAAAAAAAACGGTAACAAAATGTCCCCTCTCTCTCACTACATTTTCCCGCCACTGCGCAAAGTCTCTATTTACCGCATTGGTGGCGCCACCTGTCGGTTCACTCTAAAACTTTCCCTCCATTCCTTAATATCTTCGTCCCGGAAACGCTCGCAAAAATCGCACCGTGGGATCGTGCCCGATGTCTCAATCTTCTCGACTGGTTCGCGTTAACCAGCTCGCTCGTTATAAATCCTCCATTTTATTTATTTATTTATTCACCCGAAGCGTCGATTTTCTATCAACCTTATTTTTTTTCTTCTTCCTCTGCTTAATAATTAACGACACTGTCGAGGAACGAGATGCAAAGGTAAGATATTGCATAGTTGGGGATTAACCGCGATAGGCCAATAGGGGTTGATTACTTATCAATATAAACATATATATATCTATATATCTATATATCTATATATAAACATTCCTACCAATAATCGTTTTTTCTTATTAATTTTTTAATTTTTCTTTAATGACCAACCGAGAAAATTGACGATTTATACTTTGAAACATTACCGATACATTATTGCAAGAAACCAATCAAGCGCTTCGACGTATTCCAATAGCGTATAGTAGTTAATAATAAAAACGAGAAAGAGGAAGAAATAAAAATAAGGAAAAAGAGAAATGAACGAACGAAGCTCTTGAAATAGGAATCTTATTTCACTGTAATGATAAGGTATCGGTTGAAAATGCGATGGGCAATGGCTACGCGGAGTTTTCATCCGTACACACACGTACGTTGCACCGTATAATCATAAGCCATAAGCATACATATGTATATATGTATGTATATCGTACAGAAATGAATAAATCCGTGAGATCGCGCGATACGAGAGAGTCGCAAGTGGAATAAGCTCGAGGGACACAGAAGCAGGGCAATATAGTGTAATACACAAGCTGCAAGGAAAACGAAGAGAGAGAGAGAGAGGGAGAGGGAGAGGGAGAATGTAAGGGAGAGGTAGCAGTAGCCGAGCAAATCTTGAACAGCTTCCAGAGTACATCGCGGTAGCTCTACACGTGTGTTTGTATGTGCGCGAGCATTAAAGTGGGGTAATATGGACCACCTAAAAATTCCTTGATCGAAATTAAAATTGTCAAATTCAAGCATTTTGTATCAAAATATCGCCCGTTAGTTTAACAATTTATGAAATAACGATGAATTTTGAACTCAGGATAATTGACAATGACAATTTGTAATTAATTGATTGACAATTTTCAATATTTAATAAATTGGAGTATTAAACTTGCGATCAGCTGAATTTTAAAACGTTCTACGCTTTTAAATTAAAGTCGAATATCTTTGACACCGCGTTTCGAGAATAACGAAGTGGTCCATTTTACCCCACCGGTCCATATTGCCCCGAATTTTCGCTATAACGCTCGAGGGCATGTATGCAGGTTGGAAGCCGATCGGAGTATATATTAGAGTTCCAACGTGTGTGTCTCTCTCTCATTCTACTCCCCCCTCCCCATTCCACTCTCTCTCTCTCTCTCTCAGCATGCAAATTATTCCAACAGAGAGCAGAAGCAAAAGCGATATAGCGGGTAATGCAACGTACGAGTTTTGCGAATATTGTAACGGCAAAGGAGGGATGAGAGAGCAGGGGTTGAGCGTTTTATTCCATGGAAGGAGAAGGAGGAGCCCATCTCCATCTCTCTCTCTCTCTCTCAGTTAAGAAAAAAGACGAAGAGGAGGAGGAGGACGAGATCTCTGGTCGTATGACGATCAAATCGGCCTCGGTAGAAAATCGGGTGCGGCTAATACCGCGTGTATACGTACCGAGTATATATTTATTATGTACGCCAACAGAGTGAGTGAGAGACTGAAAGAGAGGGGGGGGGGGAGGAGAATTTCAAAGTAGCAGCAGGGATAAATGCATCGATGCAACCGAGAGTGCAGATCCAATGCGTTTCCTTCTTCTTGCCCCCCCCCCTCCACCACCCCACGCACGTGGTTGAAGAACCGACGAGTCTCATTCATCATTTAAACGGAAGATCGTAGTTATTGAAAGATGGCGAGTAGGAGGCGTGGGAAGGGAGAACGAAGGGATGAGGATATTATTACGAGAGAAAGAGAGAAATCGGGGAACGCGATGAATCCTGAAAGAGCGATGGTCGATTTTCCACGCCGACTCTCCCTTCTTCCTATCGCTCCGAGGGTGACTTCGAGGGGTTTTGTTTCTTTCTGAAAAAAAAAAAAAAACAAAGTCGCAACGCAATTGGTCCGATTTCCGTCAAGAAGGAAAATTTTGAATAACGAATGAGTAAACAAAAATCGTTTTGTAAAATACAATTTTTATTGTAAACGTAAAACGATTTTTCGATCGTTATAAATGTATTGTCGTTATTTTTTTTTCTTTTTCAATCAATTTTCCCAACATCGTGACTACTGAAAATTTCGATCAATAAAAAAAATGAAAATAGCAGTTATTTGTTGCAAACTCCCGGTTTCAAGAATCTCTCTCCCATCCACGATAAAGTTTCTATTTTTTCCCGCAATGTTATACAACCACCTGACGCGAATCGGATGATTCTCTCCGAATCGACGATTATTTTCCCGCTATAGAATTGTAAATTTCCATAAATAAGGGTAGATAGAAGATGAGGTAGAGTAGTAATAATAATAACAATAATAATAATAATAATAATAATAATAATAATAATAATAGTGGATACGAAGCAATATACCTACGGTACTCTAGGCCACCCACGCGGATGTGCACGCTGAAGATCAGTGGCGATCGGAGATACGATACTCTCATCCCCCCCCCCCCTGCCCCATCCCTCTCTTTATTTCTCTCTCGTCTCGTATGTTTATCCCCCATGTGCATGTGTACACGAACGTCCTACAATACGCCCACTTGTAGGCACCTCAAACGTATCCTGAGGATGAGAACGTCTCAACGGATCGGGTGAAAAGTTATCCAACGTTATACATATATATATACATATACATATGCATAAGCTAATATATAGATATGTTGATATGTGTTGGGGAGAGAGGGTAGTTATGCCAATACACACCTTTTATGTATTCCAGTGGTTGCAAAACACACTTTGAGATCTGTCCATCTCTCTCTCTTTCCTTCTCTTCCTTGCAGCAATGTTTGCGTGCCGCGCGCGTTTACACATCCTCCGTTGGAATTATTTTTTTTATCTGCGTATATACCTATATACAGATAAATATAATATATAATATGTAATATAATATAATATAATGTAATATAATATAACATAATATAATATAATATAATATAATATAATATAATATAATATAATATATAATATAATATAATATAATTTAATATAATTTAATATAATGTAGTATAATATAGTATAATATAACATAATATAATATAATATAATATAATATAATATAATATAATATAATATAATATAATATAATATAATATAATATAATATAATATAAGATAAAATAATATAATATAATATAACACAATATAACATAATATAATATAATTTAATATAATTTAATATAATTTAATATAATGTAGTATAATATAGTATAATATAATATAATATAATATAATATAATATAATATAATATAATATAATATAATATATAATATAATATAATATAATATAATATAATATAATATAATGTAATATAATATAATATAATGTAATATAATTTAATAACCGACAGCGGTAGATGTGCGGTCAGCGTACTACTCCGGTAGTAACCGAAGTTAAGCAGCATTTCACGCGGCCAGTACTTAGTGCGGTGACCGTTCCAGTGGCCTATTATATTGAATATTGAAACGCTGGGCGAGGAGAAAGGCTCACATTTCCGGACACAGATTTTTCTATAATATAATATATATAATAGAATAATTTCTATATATAATATATGACATAATATATGTAAATATATTATAAATAAAATCACTAATATCATTATTATCATTACGATTTATATATCGAAATAACAGTACCCAATATATGTGTTAGCCTGCCCGAAAAGAAGACTCAATCTCCCATTCAGAAATGGGGAATTCCTGCTTTAAGAATTCCATATCATACACACACACACACACATATGTATATACACGACGCATACATAGAAGGACTCGGGTACGCCCCGTAATGAGAAGTCACGACTTGTCAAGTACCCTTAACGATAATTCATAACCAAGGAAGGAGATTATTCCGGGATATTAATGCACCAGGCCTGTAGGTATACCTGTTAGAAACCGTGATCACCACTGTCACATAACTATATGTATATAGGCAATAGACTCCTTGTAAAGCTAATACCGAGGTGGAGAAGAAATTTCTCTCACTCTCTCTCACTCTCTCTTTCTTTCCTTCGATCAAGAGACAGAGAGTGTCACGCGCATCTCACCAAAGAAAAAAAAACAGCTATTCTCACCGACGATGAGATCCAGACACGAGCTAGTCAACGATGGCGTGGTGCTACGATAAGGATCGCGTTACGCTTGAATACATTCGTGTTTCCAATGTCCAGCAGCCAACCTAACTGACCGGTCTGTAATCGAGCCAGGTACGTTGGATTTGATTGCGTCCACCTATAGGGATCGTTCATCGATCAACGGCTGCGCATCGTTGCAACATTTTACCTCTGGAGATATGTGAAACTATTATTACGCGATTGATCAATATAACGTTCTTCGATTATGATTGCTTGACGAGAAAAAATAAAATGTCGATTTTTGTGGATAAAATTAATAATTTATTGTTTTTTTTTTAGATTGATTGATGTGGATTATTTTTTTTGGATTAATGATTTTAAGATAACGAGATTGATTTATCGATAATAGATTTAACAAATTTGTTTATGTTAATTAGGGTATGACTATTTTCGAATCAAATTTTATAGTAAAATTTGTAATTGAAAAATATTGAAATTTTTGAAAATGTTTGAAACAATTTTAACATAAAATTTTATTCTCATTAATATTTAATTAATATTCGATTATATAAAAATTTACTGTGACTTAATTAATTGATTCTTTAATGAAATGATGATCGAAGTAAATTCCAGAAAAAGATTATCCAAATAACAAAAAAAATGTTCGCCCCAAAAAAAGAAAATATGAAAAATTTCCTCATACGCGAATAATTCGTTGCCGGTGAACGGATACGACGATAAATAATGCAAAATAGTTTCGTATTTCGGTGTTTACATATCAATGGCCTCGGTGACTCGTAGCCCAGCGAGAATTCCGAGAAAACGCGTATTCATTCGCGCGAAAATCTTGCCTCCTGGGTCGCTCGTGTCCGAATGATTCTCCAGGAGTGTTAATATCGCACCGTGTGGCGCGCAATATGTGCGCAACGAAGAGAAGAAGGAAACCTTCGGTTGAGTTTGGTGTCCTCGAGAGTGTGAGTCCGGTCGAGGAAGAGTAGCCAGACGCGATCGAGTCTCTCTCTCTCTCGCAGCCACCTACGTTCCTACCTGCCTACGCGCCACGATCCCACTCTCCTCCATCTTACATATATTATTATATTTATATTATATTATATATTATAATATTCATATTATATTATATTATATTTATACTATATATTATTATATTTATATTATATTATATTATATTTATATTATATTATATTATTGTAATTCTTTATTGCTTCCCCTTAGGGTTACAAGCCTCCCGTTTCTCGCCCTTTACATTTTTCTCTATTTACATTTCCTTACCCTATGATCTTATTCTACCTTATCTACTACTTATTGTTCTACCTTATTCTATTTACCTTTGCCTTATTCTACGTCTTATCTTCTACTCCGCTTTTTCTTTTTTCCTCACCTCTCGCACGCTCGCTCGCCTATTATATTATATTATATTATATTATATTATATTATATTATATTATATTATATTATATTATATTATATTATATTATATTATATTATATTATATTATATTATATTATATTATATTATATTATATTATATTATATTATATTATATTATATTATATTATATTATATTGTATTGTATTATATTATATTATATTATATTATATTATATTATATTATATTATATTATATTATATTATATTATATTATATTATATTATATTATATTATATGTTAAGCAGGACGTGGAAAGAAAGAACAACCGGCTTTAGATAATCGTTGTAATATATACTTTAATGAACTATTTATTCAACATCGAGAAAATAATATGTGGTGTGTGAGATACTCGTTACGACTGCCATAGGCGAACTGCACTTAGTTTGCATGGAGAGGCGAACTAGGCCCTGAGGGCGCCACCGCACAGTCCCGTGGGCCTGCGGTGGCGACGCTGTGTGCCGGGATAGCCCTGAAGCGACACGCAGGCGTTTTAGCGCGCGTTCCAACACTCCCCCTCGATTCAGGGCGCGACGACTTTTCAGCTTCGATCCTTCTTATGCCGAGAAGATCCAAACACTTAGTGTGTTTCTGCTTCGCGAGTCCCTTGGTCAAAACGTCCGCTGCCATCTCTGCTGTTGAGGTGTATACGATGTCGATCTCGCCTTTTTCGAGGACCTCGCGTACGTAATGATGTCTCACGTCGATGTGCTTACTTCTGTTGTGAAACACTGGGTTTTCGGCGAGCTTCCGAGCTCCATTGTTGTCGCAGCAGATTCTAACCTTTCCCAGTTCTGCGAATCCGAGTTCAACGAGGAGACGTCTTAAATACGTGGCTTCCTTTGCAGCTTCCGAGAGGGCCATGTACTCGGCCTCGGTCGATGAGAGCGCCACGGTTCTCTGCTTTCTAGCTTCCCAAGAAATCGGGCATCCAGCAAGAGCGAAAGCGAAGCCGGTATACGACTTCCTGTCGTTCGGGCAATTGGCCCAATCCGCGTCGACAAATCCTTCGAGCGGTTTTCTAGTGCGACGAAATCGCAATCCGATGCTCTCGGTTCCGCGTAGATACCTCAGAACACGCTTCGCAGCTACCCAGTGTTCGGTCCTGAAACAACTGTTGAACTGGCTGAGGTAGCTGACGGCGTAAGCGATGTCCGGACGCGTACATACGGCCAGATACATGAGCGCTCCGATCAGCTCACGATACGGCAACTTCTTTTCATCTGAGCTGGGCTCTTCTTTGCTGATTCCGAGTTTCGTTCCAGGATCCAGTGGAGTTGAAACAGATTTCGAATCTTTCATCCCGAAACGTTCAAGAATATCCTTGACGTACGAACTTTGGCACATCGTTATCTCGTTCTTGTGATGAGTAAACTCTATTCCAAGACAAAATCTCGCCACGCCAAGATTTGTAACTTCAAATGCATTCGAAAGATATCGTCCGAAGTTATCGATCTCTTCGTTGTTTTGCGATGCGACGAGTATGTCGTCCACGTAGACGCAAATCACGATCTGATTTGCTCCTTCTCCCTTGAAATAGAGGCAGGGATCTGCGGAGGATTTCTTCGCCCCGTAGCTGGATAACTCCTTGCCGATTCTTCCATGCCAACAGCGTCCCGCCTGACGCAGGCCGTACAGAGCTTTTCTCAGTTGACAAACCTTGTCATCTCCGCGAAGCTCGTCGAGCATCTTCGCGGCTTTTCTTCCGATGTCGCTGCC
>OX328011.1:2549128-2619723 GCA_946811545.1 Netelia fuscicornis | reverse complement strand
CGACAAATCCTCTAAAACAAAGGAAAGAAAAAAAAACTAGAAAAAAAGAAAGTCAAAAGCGTTGCCGCCTCGAAGCTAGTTGACTGTCTCAGGCGCATAAATACTCCATTATACCAACTTTTTTTTGTTCGAAACGATAATCGGCCACCGAGGTCGAGAAATGTCCGTTATCCGTGACATACTCGTGACACGTCGCGATCTGCAATGTGTGTATGTTTTTCTCTCTCTCTCTTTCACGACTTGATGGCTTGATGGCCTGTCGGACGTGAACAACCGGGTAATATTATCCCCGAAAGCATCATATATAACGTATTGAAGTAATTGCGCACAGTTCCTCGCATAATTGAGAAGCCCGCCGAACGTCTGTCTCTCATTCTTTCCTTCCTCTTTTTTCTTTTCTTTTCTTTCCTTCATTTCTATACACGCGTAATAATCCATTTATTGTCCGTCGCTGAATCGTCGCACGTTTTACCGATCGAAAGTGTCTCTCGTCCACGTTTATTCCCCCCTCCCCCTCCCCCCTCTCTCTCTCTCCACAGGGCAAGGGCCAATTTCCATCGGGACTTACCCTTCTCGCAAAGCCACTTCGCTTCTCTCCGACCCAACTACGGGAACCGCGTATCGACGTGCTTCGGGGACTCTCACTCTCCCCCTACCCCCCCCCCCCCCCCCCCTCTCACTCGCTATATTCTCCGTTCCGCTGGCCTCCTCTCTATCCACTCCTGGCTAACGCTTCGTGTTTGTGGCGTACACGTCGTTTAAACGACGCCGTGGCCCACGATTCCTCGACCGCAAAACCCCCGCCATTGTTCCCCAGTTTCTCTATCTCCCTCTCCCTCTCTCTCTTTGAAACGCGTATAAACTCTCCCATCACCAATATACATTCATATATATGCGACTGTGTATATGTATAGGGCTCTCATCCTTTCTCATTGCCCTCTATGTCTCTCGCGCCATTCTCCATTCTCTCCCTTCGACGCGTATAAACCAACAGGAACCTTCCTCGACATCCTGTACCTGGAATATATATAAATATACATATATATATTTGCGCATGTATATAGACACGTACAGGATGTCGCCGAACGTTCTCGTTCGTTTATAAACACACACACACACACATAAATGAAAGTGTATTGACAGGAGAACTCGAATGTCGTTTATCCGACCGCAATGGAGGACGCGACGGTGAGGGAGAGAGAATCACCCCCTAGAAAACGCAACGAGGAACCTCTGCGGCATTCCGCCGCGATAATCCCCTCGCAAACACGATGGCCGCGTCGCGCAGGAGGCGCCCTTTTACTTTATTCTTCTTCTTCTTCTTCTTTTTTTTCCCCCGTTTGTTTTTTGTCTCTATTATCCATGGGAGAGAAGACAGAGGGAGAGAGAAAGTTGAAAGTAAAATTTGGAACGAAGGGAAGGAGGGGGTTGAAGTAAAAGTGTATAAAGACAGTGAGGGTGAAGAGGGTGGGAGAGAGAGGGAAAATAAACAAGGGAGAAACGAGTTTCGCGACGTTGCGCGCATACGAAAAGCTTTTTTTCTTAACACCCTTCCCCTCTTCGCCCTTTTTTTCCTGCGGAACGTTTCGATACGAAGGAAAATAGAATGCCGGAAGATCCTTCGAGGGTTTTTTTTTTATTATTGTGCCGGCTAATATAGCGACGCCATCGCCACCCCTTGACGCTCGGAACGATCGGGAGGGATGAAAACGAGAGAGAGAGAGAATTGCGATAAATTTCGATGTCACTCGATGTATATAGCGGCGAGGGAAGCGAGGGCGCGTCTGTTGGCGAGAAAGATGAAGAGGAATGAAGAGAAAAGATAAGAGGGGTGGGCGAGGGGTGAAAAATATAAGGGAGAGAAGAGAGATATAAAATATTCCTCTTTTTCCCACTCTCTCTCTCTCTCTCTTGTACTTTTATCATGGCGCGCACCCTCTCGCGCGCATCGAAGGGTGCAAAGAGCCGTGAGGGCGCAACTCTCGCGACAAAAGAGAGAGAGAGAGAGAGGGTGAGACAGCTGAGGGGGTTCTCTTCTTCGATCGTCGAGTCCCGAGGCGAGTTTCTCCCGCGGGTGGGCGCGACCTCTCGAGAGCTTCGTCGTGTATATAACGCCAGAGAGAGAGGGCGCTTTACGGGGTTGTCTGCGTTTCACCCTATATGTATGTATATATGTTAGTACGTAGATGGGGTGGGGGTTGTAGTCGAGGGATAGAGAACCCTATTACCCAGGAGATTATGGTAAAGTGACTAGCTGACACTGAGACGAGAGTGAGCAAGAGAGAGAGGGATCGGAGAAAGGAGGGTCCGGACAATTAGGGGTGGCGAGAAGTGGGAGGGTTTACACACGGAGAGGGCGGTTTACGCTTCCCGCAACCCCTAAATCCGCACTGTTCCTCGATAGCTATATAAACTCTATCTTGCAACCAAGTTTTCGACGAAAAGCACGAATTGTTACACATATACACCCCCTACCCCTTGTTCCATGTTTCAGATGATCGGATCGACCAAGAATTATTGCAATTTTCAACATTCCTAGAAAAAAATAACTGTTCTTAGGAAATTCTTCTACTTGTAATAAAATCGACCAAATTTCATGCTTGGAATTGTTTAACGAGAGAAAGATTATAGCAAAGTTAATGTAAATGCAAATTTTTGAATTTTCTCGTTTTTTTTTAAAATTGTATTTTAAGGGATGAAATTTTTCAAGGGGATGAAACGAAAAAGGGGGAAACGAGTCGATTTCATACCCCCTTGTCTTGTTCTATGTTCCTAACGATGGAATCGACCAAGAATTACAGTTTTCAACATTTGGAGAAAAAAAACTGTTCTTAGTAAATTCTTCTACTTGTAATAAAATCAACCAAATTTCATGCTTGGAATTTTTTAACGAGAGAAAGATTATAGGAAAGTAAATGAAAATGCAAATTTTTGAATTTTCTCTTTTTTTTTAAATTTTATTTAAAGGGATGAAATTTTTCAGGGGAATGAAACGAAAAAGGGGGATACGAGGTTTTAGTTGATTTCGTACCCCCTTGTCTTCTTCCATGTTTCAAATGATCGAATCGACCAAGAATTATTGCAATGTTCAACATTTCTAGAAAAAAAAACTGTTCTTAGTAAATTCTTCTACTAAATTCTACTTGTAATAAAATCGACCAAATTTCATGCTTGGAATTTTTTTAACGAGAGAAAGATCGTAGCAGACTTAATGTAAATGCAAATTTTTGAATTTTCTTATTTTTTTTTGAAAAATTGTATTTTAAGGGATGAATTTTTTAGGGGGATGGAACGAAAAAGGGGAAACGAGGTTTTAGTCGATTTCACACCCCTTGTCTTGTCTCACGTTTCAAACCGTCGAATCGACCAAGAATTGCAGTTTTCAACAATTAGAGAAAAAAAATGTTCCTACTAATAAAATCGACAAAATTTCATGCTTGGATTTTTTTTTCAACAAGAGAAAGATTATAGCAAATTTAATATAAATGCAAATTTTTGAATTTTTTAATTTTTTTGGAAAATTGTATTTTAAGGGATGAAATTTTTCAGGGGGATGGAACGAAAAAGAGGAAAATGAGGTTTTAGTCGATTTCATACCCCCTTGTCTTGTCCCACGTTCCAAACGATCAAATCGACCCAGAATTACAATTTTCAACATTTCAAAAAAAATAAAACTCTTTTTGCCAATAAAATCGCCAAATCTCCACCCCCGATTTTTTTTCAACGAGCGAAAGCTCGTACCGAACTGAATATAAACAAAAAATTCCCAATTTAAAAAATTTGTATAAAAAAATTAATTCAAAGGGGATGAAATTTTTCAGGGGGTTGAAACGAAAAAGAGACAAACGAAATTTCACTGAATGTTGTACCAGCTTTCTGCATCGTACACAAAGCGAAGGAACTGTCACTCAGTCAGTCAGTCAGTCAGTCAGTCGAGTTCGTAGCTGTTAGGGGTGAATCGGTAATGAAGGGGGTAGGAGCCGCGAAGAGACGAGAGTTATGTCGTCTCGGAACTTTATCCACAACGTACACATACGTGAGCGTGTCTGTCGAGATGATGATGATCCGTAAGCACATAATAGCTGTAGAGCTCTTCGCTTTTCATCCCCCTCCCCCACCCCCAGCACCTTTAACTCCCTCCCCTCTCGCCCTTTCTCCTAGTTCATTAGATTTACAATATACGGCAATGGTGGAGCATCATCCCCCTTTTGCCTCTCGAGCACACCCAGAGAAACAACTATTTGGCTTATTTAGCCAAACTGTCGGCAAGGGGGTTGCCCCAGGGATGACACCCCGTGCAAATAGAGATCGACTCTTCTATCTCTCTCCCTCTCTCTCTCTGTCTCTCTCTGTCTCGGTGAGAGCTGCGCGGATCTGAACGCGCGCGCCCCAGATCGACGGGCTTCCATCTCGCGGGGGATGTGCACAGGGGTAGTCCCGAGCCGCACCCCATACTCGGAAAGGAGATGGTAAAATACCGGAGTAATACACTATCCCTCTATCAATTTTACACATATATATATATAGATATATATATAAATATATATAGGGGATGTTTGTGTGTGTTCCCTTACCGCACGTTTATTTAAGCGGTCGTTCAGAGAGCGATCTCTTCCTGCACGGTGTATAATATGACATTAGATATACGGGACCAAAACGTGCATATAATTTTATACATATATATATATATATGTATGTATATGACTGATCGATCAGCGAAACAGGGGGAGAGGATAGCTTGACGAAACGTAAGCCGATTTTCTATTTTGCCACCGTGCCCAAAAGGGATCGACGAACGATTTTGTTCCCTTTGTTTAACTACGGGGGTGGCAAATTTGTAGAACTTGTGTAAGGACACTTGCCAGGAGAGGGAGGATGAGTAAATGTGGGGTAAAATGAACCGTTGGAAATATTTCGATGAATTTCTTCGTGAAATTTTGAATGATTTTTAAGGGATGAAATTTATTTTTGTAAAAATTGTTTTTGTAATTTTGTATTCGTGATTTGTGGAAAGAATAATGTGGTTTTTTGGATTATTGATTTTTGTAAAAAATTGTTTCTGATTCGTTTTAGGTAGGTGGGCCATATTACCCCACTTTATGACGCATCGACGCATAACTTTGATTTATCTAATCGCTGCGACAGCCCACGCGCCTAATTTTCATTCCTAATCTCTCGTGTACGTTAGGTTTCTTTTTTTTGTAGGGAGTTGAATGAAAAAACAGCATTGTGAATGTCGCTGGAATTTTCTTAACCCCCCCCCAGTGTTAATCTCACGAGCTGCGATCCTGCCGCATGCTACTTTCGTCGAAAAGCTAATCCGATTTGTTCGCCGCGATGTTACGTGCGCAGCGATTCGATCTTTTGACTCTGTAACGAGGGTTGATACGAGACGCTCGTGGTTACCGGGGGGTTAACGCCCAGAAGTCGTTGCGCGCGATATACAAAAATAAATAAATAAATAATCAAACAAATTATTTAACAATTTATGTAAATAAATAATTATGCTTAATTGTCTTATTTTTTTTTGTTTTTTTTTTTATTTGTTCATTTATTTCGTCTCTCGATGATTTATCTTTTAGCCGTTGTCATAAAATAAAACAAAATAAAAATAAATAACTAAATTAAATAAATCAAATATTTTTATTAACTTATTTAATTTATTTTTATTTTTTTATTTGTTCAATTATGTTATCTCTCGATGATTTATCTTTTGGCCATTGTTATAAAATAAAACAGAATAGAAATAAATAACTAAATTATATAAATCAAATATTTTTATTAACTTAGTTAATTTATTGTTGTTTTTTTCTTATTTGTTCAATTATTTTATCTCTTAATGATTTATCTTCTGGCCATTGTCGAACAAAGAATAAGAAATTTCCTGGTAAAAGCGACAGAAAAACAATAAAATAAAATGAAATCAAAATTAATAGAATTAAATAAATTAAATATTTTTATTAACTCAATTAATCTATTTTTGTTTTTTTTATTTGTTCAATTATTTTATCTCTCGATGATTTATCTTTTGGCCATTGTCGAACAAAGAATAACAAATTTCCCGGTAAAAGCAATAAAAAAAACAATAAAATAACAATAAATAGAATTAAATAAATTAAATATTTTTATTAACTTATTTAATTTATTTCGTTTTTTTTTTTTATTTATTCATTTATGTTATCTCTCGATGATTTATCTTTTGGCCACTGTCAAACGGACAATGAGAAATTTCGTGGTAAAAGTGACTAGGAAAAAAAAAAGAAAAATCCTAAAGGTGTCCGCCGACAAATCGTAATACCTTTCCCGCATCTGCTGCCCGTACAAAATGCGACAAGATCATCTTCGCGCGAGGAATTCTAGGGGCGCGCAGGTGTACTCGGGAGAGGCGTAATATTCATGCTCTCGCGGCTTTTCTTGATAGTGATACTGCCTCTCTCTCTCTCTCTCTCTCTCTCATTCTCTTCCTCTCTCCCTCTCTTTCTCTCTGTCCGACTCGGCAACTATCTTAAATCTTTATTGAGACGTTTGTAAACGTCAAAAGTGCCTTTGGTTTAGATTCGACACCCTTATACCTACGCAGGCTCGCGAGAGGGTGGTAATGTATTCGAGAAAAATGAAAGAAAGGTGAAAAAGACCTTGCGATTCGAAATTCTCGTAACGAAAGCCCTGGTTTTGAAAACGAAAAAAATAATTTTTTCAA
Organism: Netelia fuscicornis; assembly: GCA_946811545.1. Lineage (NCBI taxonomy): Eukaryota > Metazoa > Arthropoda > Insecta > Hymenoptera > Ichneumonidae > Netelia > Netelia fuscicornis. Next base: position 2,613,023 of record OX328011.1, on the reverse strand, counting down.
TTTATATAAAATTCACCCCCTTTTTCATCCCCTTGTTCCAAATTTCCCAAATATTTCACATTTTCTCGAATGTTTCTAAATTTTCTAAATTTTCCGAATTTTTCGACATTTTCTCAAATTTACCCAAATTCTTCACATTTTCCCAAATTTTCCCAATTTTTTCCAAATTTCCCCAAATTTTTCCCAAATTTTCCTAATTTTTCCCAAATTTTCCCAATTTTTCCCAAATTTCCCCAAATTTTCTAAATTTTTCCAAATTTTCCAAATTTTCCAAACGTTTGTTTCCAAATTTTCATCCTAAACAACGAAACATCAAATTTCCTTGAAACTTCGCTAACGTTCCACTATTAACATTTTATACTTTATCAACCGTCTCAACTTTAAATAAAATCAGAACGCATTTATCAACTCGTCCCACATCGAATTCTCGATCCTAGTCACGTCAAAAGTCGATATTCACTCGCTGTATATATACGAAATCATTCGAGAGGAATTGTGTCTCGTCGGTCTACGATACAGCAGCGTCCGTATAAAATCATCGGGAGTGAGGATTTTAACCAGCACGAGTCCTTTATTTGAATGAGAATGAGAGTGAATCGAGAATTATAAAAAGAAAAAAAAAAAAGAAAAAACATTTCTTTACCAAGCTCGTCCTCGTCGCGACGACGAAAAGTCGTCGACTCAAGAGACAAGAACGAATATATATATATAAATATATTTATATCCTTCGTGGTATTAGCGATCTCCCAGTCAGGAATGACTTGCCAAAATCTCTTAAACATATGTACCACTTTCCTCCCCCCCGCCCTCTCTTATATATATATAATATAGAATAGTTATATATATAACATATAATAATACATAATATATTATACATATATATTTATATTGTATTAAATATTATTATATTAACATATATAATTTATTTTTATTAAACATATAATATATATTATATTACCTATACAATATATTACAAGATACAATAATAATAACAAGATATGATATCATAAAATTTGTTATATATATAATATATATATATATTATATATTATATAATATAATATATAATATATGTGTCTATATTATATACTGTATTATATTATATTATATTATATTATATTATATTATATTATATTATATTATATTATATTATATTATATTATATTATATTATATTATATTATATTATATTATATTATATTATATACTATATTATATTATATTATATTATATTATATTATATTATATTATATTATATTATATTATATTATATTATATTATATTATATTATATTATATTATATTATATTATATTATATTATATTATATTATATTATATTATATTATATTATATTATATTATATTATATTATATTATATTATATTATATTATATTATATTATATTATATTATATTATATTATATTATATTATATTATATTATATTATATTATATTATATTATATTATATTATATTATATTATATTATATTATATTATATTATATTATATTATATTATATTATATTATATTATATTATATTATATTATATTATATTATATTATATTATATTATATTATATTATATTATATTATATTATATTATATTATATTATATTATATTATATTATATTATATTATATTATATTATATTATATTATATTACATTATATTATATTACATTATATTATATTATATTATATTATATTACATTATATTATATTACATTATATTATATTATATTATATTACATTACATTATAACAACAGCAGAGTGGCGCAGTGGAAGCGTGCTGGGCCCATAACCCAGAGGTCCGTGGATCGAAACCACGCTCTGCTAAATGGAGAACAACAAGATTTCTATGTTATATTATATTATATTATATATCTTATATTATATATTATATATATATAAATTTTTGTTGTATCATATCTTATTATTATTATTGTATCTTGTAAAATTTTGTAAAATTGCAAAATTACGTATTTTTATGGATTGTGAATTTATGAGATCTCTGTATTTGCTCCATAAATAGCTAGGATGTTATTAAATATATCAACCTCTCTCTCTCTCTCTCTCTCTCTCTCTCTCTCTATCTCTCTTACACTCTCTCTCTCTCTCTCTCTGTCCGTCTCCTTCTCGACGAATAATCGAGTTCACCTGGTCGACAAAACCATCCGTTGATGGAGAATAGAGACTCCCGACGATCGTTCCAACTCGGTTTTTAGTGCATAGATGAGGGTCCGACGGTCTCGAAAGGATCGATCGAGAACTGCGATATATCCGCGTCCGTCGCTCCGATTGACACGTCGGTCCCGTAAACGAGCGTACGTTAACCGCTTTATACACCCCTCGCTCCCCTTCGGGTCAGACACCATCGGGTTTTATACCCTCCAAATTTCTCGTCTCCGTTACTTCTGTATAGACAGATATAAATCTACCAACGCGTCGCACGCCCGATTAATTAAACTGTAAATCGTCACGACGCGTCTTCGATCATTCGAATTTTAAACTACTGAAAAAATTAACCTTTTAACAACGTTTAAAAAAAACAAAAGAAAGAAAGAAAACATTCTCGATCCAACGTTTCTCTCGTTATCAGATTTTTATTCAATTTTTGATTCATCCGATTTTATCGATGATTGGCTTTTAATCGAATTTTAATATCAACGAGAAAGCCTATTTTATATCGCTAATAATTTATTTCCAAACTAACTTACGTTCTAGCATCGTGAAAAAAAATAACAAGATAAGAATTGAAATTTTCACGATCGATACAAATTTGCACAAAAGTCATTCGTTTAACAAATTTTCGTATCCTCGAAAATGCAATTTATTATTGTACGATAAAAAAATAATGATAACATTTCACATGCGATAATAAAATTGATAGCGATCGACAAACGCGTTTAATTATAATTTCCCTTCCTTTCATTTTTTTTAAATACAATAGCTGAAATCTTTTACTCAATTACTTTTTATAACCGACGAGCCCGATACGTATCGCTAAATTATAATCGGCGCACCCACAGCGCGAGATGGCTATTGATTAAGATAGAATTAATGTCCGTACACTTTGCCTTTCTCTCTTCCGTTCGATCGTCTTACAATTGAGCAGTAAAATTAATTTCCTCCCGTTACACATATATTCATAAATACATATACATATATACAGTAGAGTTGGATTTTAGATGCAAAAAAATGGTGGATGAGTCGTAAAGTTCCGATTCGTTTTCGTCGCCCTGAACTCCAACTCGTGAGCCAACTCTCGTGCCGCTCTCTCTCTCTCTCCGGCAATTAAAAATCGGTTGCCTATTATATTACTGCCTTTCGCGGAGCGTTGACGAAGCAATCGGAGCATCGGCCAAAAAAAAAAAGATTACAACGAATTATAGATAGAAAGAAAAAAACAAAAATTTAAGGAAGATAGAAAGAGAGAGAGAGAGAGAGAGAGAGAGAAATATTGGAATGGCGAAGTAAAATAACGGTGCAATTATTTTTATGTGGGAAACGAGACGCGATAGGGTCTCCGAGCGTAGCTCCCACCAGCCATTTAGTGCTACCGCGTCCCTACTAATACTCGGATCGACGCCTCGTCCGTTCTCGAGAGAGCGCAGGCCTGCGCCATCTCTCGGCGGACGGGCGAAGCTCGCGCTCTACTACGCTACCGTATGACCCGCAATCATCCTTACGAATGAAATAATTGATAGGAAAAAGGTATTACCACTAAATAAATTTCATCGCTTCGTACGAAAAGCCTTCGATACGTTCTATTTCTCCCTAGAAAAAAAGGACAATGTAAAAATAAATTAATCACGCTTTTATTAACTTCATTTTGATCAAGTTTTCTTTCATTACCGCGTCCAATCGTCTATTTCCAATTTTTTCAATTGTGATCTACGAATCGTAAAAAACGAACAAAAAACGAGGGAAAAACAAACAAGAAACAAAAAACAAAAACAGGAAGTACACGTCGAAATTACACCTCGGATACCGTTACGCGAGAAGGTTACGAGTCGTAAAAACGGCAACGGAATTTCAATTTTTCGTAACGTAATTACGCGCAAGCAGATGCGATCTTTCGTTTGCTCGTAAAAAATGACACCTCCCTCTTTCTCTCTCTCACACACACACACAGACACTTTACCCTCGTAACGAGCACATATCGCGTCAACTTTATCATCGAGCCACTTTTTTCCTCCCCTGCGCTCGTGTTTTGTCACCGGAGAAGGGGTGGGGGGGAGTGATTGAACCTTCTTCCATATACATAGCCACCCGAAAATTCAATCAAATAATTTATGCTCGAATAATATTACTCGTCAGCGCGAAAGAATTATCGATCCAAAGTAATTCTAGAATTTCCTAAAAATCAACGACGTCAAAAATTTACATATTTTTGGGTTCGAGTAAAATTGTTCTTTTTTTTATTTTTTTGGTAAATAATCGAAGATTTTACCGGATCGTGACGGATAATCGAAGATTTTACCGGATCGTGACGGATAATCAAAGATTTTGCCGGTTCGCGACGGATGCTTGCCGTACAGTGTGAAGCAACCTTAACGGGGGAGAAATTTTCAAAAAATCGATTTTTTCATTTTCTAAAAATACAATTATCTTACGAGTATTTTCTGATTAATTGCATTTAAATTGGACCATTATTCGCCGAAATACATAGATATCTTTGAAGGAAGGCGTGTTAGAGCCATACGAAGTAAGTAGGTAAAACTTTAAATTCGTTTTTCTCGAAACAATGTTTTCGAAGTCGGTGATCACTGTAACTCGAGAACGGCTTTACCGATCGGGTTGAAATTTATATCACTTCTTCTATGTATAGTTGGTCCTCCGGATGAACGAAGAATTTTTTTTTGGACAATTATTTTTTTTATAGTCAAAAATGTAAGTGAAATTTTAATCAAAACAACATTTTTGAGTTTCAACGTCCGCCATTTTGTGAAAAATGGAAATTTTTCAAAACCCTTCGTTCAACCGGAGCATTGTATCATTAACTAAACATCCCCCCCCTGTTTTGTTGGTTTCAGATAATCCGTTGCGGCGCGGGAGTGATAACCGCAAAATCTGTTTTTTTTGCAGCGTCTTCGGCCGTTGATATATAACGGCTTATTTTTTAATATATTTCTTTCAAAAAATTATAATGTTTACATTAAATATATATCTTTTATACGGAAAAACTTTTGTTATCAATTATTTTATCGTTTGGCCAAAAAAAATCGGATAAAAGGCCTTTTTTACCTTTCCAACTAGACCTCCCCCTTAAGAGTTGGTGTTACAGGCGACGAGCGATTTGAAAACGCGATTCGTAATTTCTCCAGCACTGAGCAACCAATCGCGTTAAAATTTTGAGGGTATCTAGATAATTGTGGCAAAAAGTGGCTCAAAATGTTTTTTTCCAAAATTTTGATATTGTCGCAGGCGACGAGCGATTCGAAAACGCGATTTTTAATTTCTCCGGCACTGAGCAACCAATCACGTTAAAATGTTGAGGTTATCTAGATAATTATGGGAAAAAGTGGCGCTAAATGTTGTTTTTCCAAAATTTTGATAATAGTGTTGCAGGCGACGAGCGATTCGAAAACGCGATTTTTAATTTCTCCGGCACTGAGCAACCAATCACGTTAAAATGTTGAGGTTATCTAGATAATTATCGCAAAAAGTGGCTCTAAATCTCTTTTTTTCCAAAATTTTGATAATATTGTCGCAGACGACGAGCGATTCGAAAACGCCATCCGTACTTTCTCCATCCCTAAACATTAAAGTTTTAAGGTTATCTAGATCATTATACCAACAATTTTGAAAAAATACAACATGTATCCACTTTTTGCCATAATTCTCTAGATACCTTCAAATTTTTAACGCGACCAGTGGCTCAGTTTCCACCAGATTACGAATCGCAATTTCAAATCCGCCGTCGCATATAATACTAACTCTTAAGACATTTCCAACGACATAAATTTCTCTTGCTCGATTCAACTTCAGATTTTTCCAAGCTACATTTCCAAGTTGGTCAGAAATCTAGAAAGCGACAGAGACAGAGATTGATTTGATTTGATTAAAATAGAAAAAGAGAGAGCGCGCGAGAGAGAGAGAGAGAGAGAGAGAGAGGGTGGGAGAGTGAGTGACCGACGAGTTTAATGGTAATTTTTGATAAATAACCAAGTACTCGAAACTGACGAAGAATGTTGGTTTAAGAATCTTGTAGGCCCGTTTGTCTGTTATTTTGATTAGGTATAATAATGGAACGGATCTTGGGTGTTGATGCATGGCGCGTAGCGGGGTGTCCACCATCTCCCTCCCCCCCCCCCCCCCCCTCCATCTTCCTTTACCTAGAGAAACCCGCGAGATACGAGACAGTGCTGCCCTCTTTGAAGCGATTGGCAGTGTGCGTGCTTCTTCAGAGACCCCTGTAGTCAAGTGACGGCGAAGAGAGAGAGAAAGAGAGCGAGAGAGAGAGAGAGAGAGATAAAGAACCTGTGGAAGCAAAGAGCAAAGGCAGAGGCAGAGGCAGACTAGACGTCCATCACACGTCAAGCTTATGTATTTAGACATATCTCACCGTCGCAAACTCTTCTATGATATTCATCTCGTTCTCTCTCACCCCCCCCCCCCCCCCTCTCTCTCTTTCTTAGTCTTCCTTCTCGTCTTTTCTCCTCTTTCCTTTGAACGTTCTCTGGCTTATCATTCATCGGTCTCTCGCGCATATTTCAACATTAATTTTCCGAATGATGATGCATAGACCCGCGTCAATGGTCGAGTATCAGCGTGAGGTCCCATCATCATCGTTTCCTTTCGTGGATTATTCACCAACGAGATCGACCATTTTCTTGTTTTCTTTTTTCCTTATTAATTTTTCGTTTTTTTTTTTCATATTCTTCAATTTTATTTGTTTATAATCGAGCACCCGTCGAGGTCGATTACCTCTCGTTAATATAACAGACTTTTCGTCTTGGGAGAATTGTTACATATTTTTTTTTTTGATTTATTGTTATTCGCTCTTATCGAATAATCTCGTTTTTGATCGAAATTTGTTTATTTACTTTTTGCTTGCAGGAGACAAGTTTCGTCGAATGGAGCGAGATTTTTTATTGCCGATGAAGTACAGGTGGGATTTTTGTAAATCGTGCGATCGATCATGAGAAATTTTATTTAACGTGCAAATAAATAAATTCATTCTCTCTCTCTCTCTCTCTCTCTCACACACACAACCTTATGCTCTAACATTTTTTTTTCCTTTCCAATAGTAAAATTTACTTTCATTCTCTCGAACATTATAAAAGATACGACATTATTCTGGCAGGTCCGATAGGTCTATCACATTTTTTGAATTACGAAAGAGAAATTAAAAAAACAATATTAATGTTTATGTATAAATTAGAAAAATAATGTGACATTAAAAAAAAATTGTATAAAATAATAATAATAATAATAATAATTCGATAGTGTGCACGAAAAATGTACGATCGTCGAATTCGTCGCTTGGTTTTGAGCGAGCCGTAGTTAACTTTGGTTTTTTTTGTTTATTTTTCATTTAAGAATAAAATGAAAATGGGAAAACGATGGCACTCGTCACTGTGGAATTTCGTTATCGTCGTTCGGATCTTCTGGCTTGACCATAAAATTAACAAAACCATCGACGTCCTCGAGCTCCTTGGAATAAAATTTCGCTGCGATCGTTGCTCTACCGGGCAATTTTGGTACCATGGAAAACGTGCAAAAAGCCTCGGCGCCGGGCTCCACGCTCTCCGACAATTTGATCTTCAATTGTTCGTCCAATCCTGGACCGTCGATTATGAATCTTCCTTTTCTCAGAGCTATCGGTAAGGGATTCGTGAAACGAGCCGAAGCCTCGAGATTTTTTCCGACCATCGCATCTTCTTCTTTCTAAAATAATTAAAAAAAGAAACATTTGCACGTTAAAAATTATAATTAAATTTGTAGACAATTATTTCGATTATTAAAATCATCGGATTTGATCAAATTTTTCAGAATTTTAGATATTTAAATAATTATACAATTTTTTGTCGAGAGAATTGTCCCAAAAAATAACAACGTAGAATATTATAGCAAAAAAAAAGGGCGACGATGGGTGCACGATCGGCGGTTGCATGTGTTAAGCAGCTTTTCCCGCGGCCACTACTTGGATGGGTGACCGCTGATTTTTTCCATTGAAAAAGGAAAATAGATCTTGTAAAATCAATGTCGTCCTCCTGGGCCACGTTAAAATTATTAAAATTATAAAATAAATTCGCACGAGCGAAATTGAATATTGCGAAAAAGATAAACTATTTGTCATATTCACGAAAAAACAAATAATAAACAAAATTTGTCGCAATGAAAAAAATACGAATCACGAGATTTTTCCCAATCATTGAATCTTGTTCTTTCTAAAATAATTTTAAAAAAAATGAACATTATACGTGAAAAATTATAATTAAATTTGTGGACAATTATTTCAATTATTAAAATCATCCAATTTGTCAAATTTTTCAAAATTTTAGGTATTTAAATAATTGTACAATTTTTTGTCGACAAAATTGTCCTAAAAAAGAACAACGTAAAATAATATTGAAAAAAAGGGGTGACGATGGGTGAACAATCGGCGCGCTTTTCTGGCGATTGCATGTGTTAAGCAGCATTTCCCGTGGCCACTACTTGGATGGGTGACCGCTGATTTTTTTCATCGAAAAACGAAAATGGATCTTGTAAAATCAATGTCGTCATGGGCCACGTTAACATTATCAAAATGATAAAATAAATTCGCCTGAGCAAAATTGAATATTGCAAAAAAAATAAACTATTTGTCATATTAACAAAAAAAAACAAATAATAAACAAAATTTGTCTGAATGAAAATAAAAGAAAAAAAATACGAATAATAATTGCGATTAACGAGCCAATCACCTTGATCTTTATATCGGGTTTGCGCACCCGGAAGTCGTCCTGGGCGAAGTATTCAAAGTTGGTATCCTTGACAGTCGCAAGACAGGCGATATTGAAAGCGCACTGGTTGAGCAATCTCGGGCCATAATCCTCCCACGTAAGATCGAGTTTTACCTCCTCGACGTCACCGGGCCTTACCAAACGTTCGGTCTCCGATCGCTTGACCGGGTCACCTACGCGTCCGGTGTAAAGGACAACCTCCACTCTCAGAATAACGGAAACCTGATACTCGATTTCGCTGCTTCGATTCTTCATGAGCAATATGACACTGAAGAAAAAAAAACAGACAAAAAATCGGTAAACTTTATTTCCGACGAATTTTTTTTTTTTTTTTTAAGTTGTTTCTTTCCAGTAATTTTTTTTTTACCTGAACGGTTTGCCTATAACGATGTCATCGAGCAGCTCGAAGTTGAACATAACGTCGTTGAATTCCTCGTTAAGGTAGTAACGACTGAAGAGCGACTCGCTCTGGCGAAGCGCCTTCAGCATGGCAGCCCGCTCTTCGTCCGACTCTGCGGTGCAAGGTGGGAGAACATTCGTCAGGCGCGGATAATTTTTTTTTTTTTTTTTTTTTTTTTCATAATTGACTTTAAGAGTGTAATCGATCGATCGATCGATTAGCTGATTTATTTTTCTTGTAACGATTGAATTAATTAATTATCGAATTAATTAACGATCGATAATTAATCGTTGATTACTCACTCTCGGGATATTTGTACATGTGAGTTATGTCCTCTCTCTCCCATTTGCCAACGGCCTTCGTGCTGATCAACTGACCGATTCTGTGAAAAAATGAATTAAACATAATTATTTTTTAATTATTATTTTGAAATTAATTAGAGAATTAAATTTAATTGGAAATTTTTATTAAATGTAAGGAATTTTAATTTGAAATTTAATGAAATTTAAGAAATTTAATGAAATTTAATGAAATTTAAGAAATTTTAATTAGAAATTTAATGAAGTTTAAGAAATTTTGGTTAGAAATTTAATTAACTTTAATTAGAATTTAATTAGAAATTTTTATTTAATTGGAAAATTAATGAACAAATTTAATTTCTTTTTTTTTACTTACCCATACATATCTTTGCGAATTAATTTCAACGGTTGAGTCGGTCCGTTGTAACGCCAGAAAACTTTGTCCGCATTTACCTCAGCGAACAAAAAGCCATTGTCGTAAGGACGAAGTACTTCGCCATTTTTGACAGCCGCTACCGATGCCGGACCGCAACGATAAGCGTCCTCGCTCAATTCTTGTGGCGTCGCGTCTATCGCCTGCCATCCACCGCATTCCGGTCCCAGATCCATTCGTTTCATCCAAACTTCGTTCCACACGTGGAAATTCCTATTGGAAAAACAAAAAAAAAGATTTTTCGAAAATTCTTTGTATAAAAAAAGTGAAAATTAACGATAAATTACAATAATAATCAAAATTGTTTATCATTATTGCTATTTAATTTTTGTCACTTTCTCTTATTGTATCAATGAAAAGAATTGATGGAAGAAAATGACAAAAATTGTTTTTTTTAATTCAATATTAATTATTTTTCTTAATTAAATTTTAATAATTTTTTTTTTAATTCAATTTTAATTAATTTTTTTAATTCTGTTATAATTAATTTTTTTTTAATTCAATGTTAATTAATTTAAAAAAAAATTATTACATTAATTTTTTTAATTGAATTAAAAAAAATTATTAAGATTGAATTTTTCGATTATGTTTTTTCAATTGAATTAAAAAAAATTATTAAGATTGAATATTTCGATTATGTTTTGTTAATTCAATTATAATTAATTATTTTTAATTAGTTTTTTAACTCAATTATAATTAATTATTGTTAATTCAATTTTAATTAATTTTTTTAATTTAATTTTAATTCTTTTTCTTATATAATTACCAAATGGAATCGCTATTGAGTTCCTCCATGATTTTTCCATCGGCATCGACGAAATAATCGACGGTGAGACTGCTTTGAGTATCGTGGGCGCTCGAGTAATTGGTAACAACGCGACATGGAATCCCTAGAGTTCGACAGACCGTTGCCAATACGCCGGAAAATACCCAACATTGTCCATACTTGACGGGTTTCTTGGTTTTGTAAAATTGTTGAAGAATTTTCTGCGAGCCGAGCCATTTGGTAGGTGGTGTCCCACCACCAAAATCGTTCGACCAGTTGCCCATCACAGCCCCATTATCGTCGGGTGAATTTACCTTGATAAAAATAATGAAATAAAATAATAATACAAAACAAACAAAAGAATTTAAAAAAAATTAATTAAACTTGAATTACAAAAAATAATAAAAATTTCATTTAAAAATTATTTAAAATTTAATTAAAAAACATTAATTAAAATTAAATTTTAAAAAAACATAATTAAAATTTAATTAAAAAATTATTTAAAATTTAATTTAAAAACATTACATTTTAAAAAAACATAATTAAAGTTGAATTAGAAAAATTATTTAAAATTTAATTAAAAAACATTAATTAAAATTAAATTTTAAAAAAACATAATTAAAGTTGAATTAGATAAATTGATTAAAATTGAATTCGAAAAGTTAACGAAAATTGAATTAAAAAAATTGAATGTAAAAAAATTAATTATAATTGAATTAAAAACCTAATTAAAATTGAATTAGAAAAAATTCATTAAAATTGATTAAAAAAAATGAACTAAAATCGAATTAGAAAAAATTCATTAAAATTGATTAAAAAAAAAATTAACTAAAATCGAATTAGAAAAAATTCATTAAAATTGATTAAAAAAAATGATAAAAAAATTACTCACTGCAGCAGACAATACTCGAGAAATAACGACGGGATCGTTTCTCGCAGTGGCTCGAGTCTTTCCAACCTCGTTCATCATGTAAAGGGCACAATCGAGAATATCACGTTCGAACTGCGAATATTTCCATATCGTTGGTCTCAGTCGATTATAACTTCCACGCCAAATAAGACCTGCGTCCGTCATCACATATTCCTGACGACCATCTTCACCGTCCAAGTACACAGTATCGTCTACGACAATTTTTTTTAATTAAATGAATTTTTTTTAATTTCCGTGATATCAATTAATTAACAACTTCCTAATTAATCGATAAAATTAATCAATAATAAACTTACCTGGGCACCAAGGATTAAAAATAATATAAAATGGTTCCTGAACAGCAAAACTAACAGCACCTTCGGAACTTTTTCTCTTGCTGTCGATATCGATCTTCCATTTTCCAATTAAAGTATTGGCTGGTGGTACGATCTAAAATTATAATTAAAATTGTGATAATTGCAAAAAAAAAATTTTTTTTTTATTAAAGATTTATTTATCGTTCTTACTTTAATTCGAATTAAATTCGTTTTCAGTGACTCGATCGTTGCTTGCCACGAGCCTTCGGAAATATCGCCAGGATTGAGAAGAGGTATAACGACGAAAGTTCCATGACCGTATTGAGGTTTTTTGATTCCGTCGAGGGTGAAAACGATGGAGAGACCATCGTACGAGGGATCGTAATCGCGAGAGAGTGTCAGATTGAGATAAAATTCTTGACCACGACGTATGACCAATCTCGAATCACCTGGACTACGATTCATAATTTCGTATCTCGATGTACGATGGGCAATTCCATTTTCCTCGATGCAAGGATCGACGCTCACTATCGTTAGAACTGGAATGCCATAGCCTTCCCCTGGAAAATTAAATAGAAAATTCGTTAAGAAGAAAATTTTAATTAAGTCGATGATCTAAGAAAATCAAAAGTTTCATAAAAATTCTTCGTTAAGGATTTCTATTTTGTGTCTAGTTTCAAACTTTGGAAATGTTCGAGTCCAATCAAACAAAAAATCAATCAATTGTGACTGATTTTTTTATCACAATCAATTGTGATTGATTTTTTTGATTATTGAATCAAAAAAAATCAGCAAAATAATTTAAAAACAGAAATTCGTATTAATCAAAATAAATTTGAATTAATAATCGAATGACCGCTGAGAATTCCCACCTTGTATCTATTTTCAAACTTTGGAAACGTTCGAGTCTAATCAAACAAAATTTAATCACAATAATCGATCAAAAAAAATTCAGCAAAATAAATTAAAAACAAAAATTCGTCTTAAACAAAATAAATTTGAATTAAATATCGAATTATCACTAAGAATTCCCACCTTGTATCTATTTTCGGAATTCTGAAACATTCGAGTCCACCAAACAAAATTTAATCTCAATAAGCGATAAAAAAAATTCAGTAAAATAAATTAAAAACAAAAATTAGTTTTTCCAAAATTAATTTTAATTAAAAATCGAATTATCACTAATAATTCCCACCTTGTATCTATTTTCAAACTTCGGAAACATTCCAATCAAACAAAATTTATTCACACTAATCAATCAAAAAAAATTCCCCAAAATAAATGAAAAACAAAAATTCGCCTTAATCAAAATAAATTTGAATAAAAAATCAAATAACAAAATTCCCTCAATCCTCGAAACATTCTATCCCCCGCAATTTGTTAAACTCACAATGAAATCTGTACGGAAACGTCCGAGGACGTCGGTCGTTGAAAGGACGATAACGATCGTAAAATCTGTAAAACATCCTCGTACGTCAATGTTCAAAATACGTCACGAACAATTAAAACGTCGTTGGCGTGTGTTAATTCTAATCAAACAACGGAAACGAATTTAAATAAGTTGATAAAAATTCGAATCAACGATTATAACGAATTGGTATAGAAGCAACGTCGTCAGGAGCGCGCCTCGGTCTTGTCTGATCAAACACGTCCGTGACTACTGAAGCCTGTAACTACTCGTTGCTCCCATACGAATAACATTATATCCAGACTTGTCACGTCGTTGCAGTGGGTAGCACCTGAGGAAAATCCACGATCTTTCGGAGTATTTCTTACTGGACGACGTCGATGATGCGCATCCTATATTTGCACAATGGACAAGAGAGAGAGAGAGAGAGAGAGAGAGAGAGAGAGAAAGAGAGAGAATTATAAACAACTCTTAGTCAAGGACTCGAGGTTTTTCCTTTCTTCTTTTTCTCATGCGTTACCATAATCGGCACCCACCTTTAAGTATCAAGCTACCGTACAATTCACGATTATCTCGAATACATTAAGGCAACGTGGAACGTTGGTTGAATGGTGGGAGCGCCTTTTGCACGCCTGGTCATCAAAGTACCGTCACCCACTTCATCACGTTCTCATAAATAAATTAATCCTGTGGCTTGTCAATGCTCGAACGTAACCGAGATCGTTTATTTTTTTTTTGTTTGAGGCTGGTTAGTCAAACGTGGCAGTCGATCACTCGACCTACATTGGAGATAAAGATTGACCTTATGGAAATTTTTTTTGAACCTTGATCCATGCAATGATCCTTTTTCCTCGGATACTCGAGGGGAATTATCAACGGTGAAGAAAAATGACGGGAGCTTCGAATCCTCTTTCTCACGTTTGAAAAATCCCATTTAGGGAAATACGAGTTATGGCGGAGTTGCGGGAGTTGAGTAATGTCCAGGAAAGATGGACCAGGGGAGTTTTGTAGTAATTAATTTGTTTTGATAATTTTAATTAACATGGGTTATATTTTTAGATTGTAAAGTCGAGGAATAAAAAAAATATGGGAATTTTGAGAATTGCAAAAATTGAAAAACGAAATGCCTTACAATATTGAAATTTGGTCAATCCAGAGACGTTTTGATTATGGAACTTTTTGAAGGAATTTTATAATAGTGAAAATCGACTGGAGTGAATATTGCAAACAGAAATATTTCTCTAGTTCATTGCAAGAGTTGAGTAATGTCCAGGTAAGATGGACCAGGGAGTTTTGTAGCAATTAATTTGTTTTGATAATTTTAATTAACGTGAGTGATATTTTTAGATTGTAAACTCGAGGAATAAGAAAAATATGAGAATTTTGAGAATTGCAAAAATTAAGAAACAAAATGCCTTACAATATTGAAATTTGGTAAATCCAGAGACGTTTGGTCTATGGAACTTTTTAAAAGAATTTTATAATAGGGAAAATCGACTGGAGTGAATATTGCAAACAAAAATATTTCGGTGGTTCATTGCAAGAGTTGAGAAATGTCCAGGAAAGATGGACCAGTGGAGTTTTATAGTACTTAATCTGTTTTGATAATTTTAATTGACATAAGTGATATTTTTAGATTATAAACTCGAGAATAAGAAAAATATAAAAATTTTGAGAATTGCAAAAATTAAGAAATAAAACGTCATAAAATATTGAAATTTGGTCAATCCAGAGACGTTTCGACTCTGGAACATTTTAAAAGAATTTTACAATAGTAAAAATCGACTGGAGTGAATATTGCAAACAGAAATATTTCGGTGGTCCATATTGCCCCACTTTTCCTTCATTTTTCCAGATACATCGTTATTTCTGGGTTAATTGGAAATGGAGAGAATCCAATCGTACAAGTGACATCGAGAGATCGATTTCTGACTATATCTGGTGAATTCCGTTCGAGCTCTACATCACGATGTACATAACGGGCGTGTAACTCGATGGCAAACTTTAATAAAACATCTCTCGACTCCCCGAGAATTAATTATCCTAGAATTATCGATACTCGAACGAAATGCCATTTAATTTTCGTTGCAAGGACTCGACGAACTGTAAATAATACTCGAATCCAGAGTTTGACTGAAATTTATATCTACCAACACATTTTCTCGTGCCTCGAGAGAATTCTCTCTCTCGTTTTGCAATCACGTATGGGCGTTTGGCTTCGCGTTTCTACTAACTAAGTATCTGTATGTATAACTTTATGCAACCGTGATGAATTTTCTTCCTCGCTAGTAAACTCCTCATTATCAATCACGAGTAATTACCAATTATCTTAGGTACGTCAGCGTGAAAGGATTGCAATTTTACACGCGAGGAACGTACTAATATAGCTTTTCACAAAACGTTTTGCTATTATACAAAAGTATCATGTTAATTAACTCGTCTATCTCACTAATCGTTCATACTTAATTTATAAAATACAGATGTACGTGATAAAACGAGGTGTTCACATGTGCAAAACTATTTTACATTTTGTGGAAAATTTTCCTACCATCGCTCTAAACTATTATCTTCTAATTATAATTGTTCTGTCTACAATAACTGTTTTACCGACAGAGCGAATAATAAACTACTAAAAATATGATTCGATTAAAAGTAAATTTATTTTTCAAATATATTTTCACTATTGTATGAAAACAATGCCAAGGGGAAAGTAGGAAATAGAATTTACGTCAATTAAATAATTTCAGATTTTTTTTCAAGATTGATGAATAGATAAAAAAGGCGAGAATTTTAGAAATTTATCGGATGTAAAAAATCATAATAGTAAAAAAATTCAGCAAAATAAATTAAAAACAAAAATTCGTTTTTTCAAAATTAATTTTAATTAAAAATCGAATTATTACTAATAATTCCCACCTTGTATCTATTTTCAAACTTTTCAAACATTCGAATCTAATCAAACAAAATTTAATCACAATAAGCGATCAAAAAAAATTCAGCAAAATAAATTAAAAACAAAATTTTATTTTAATCAAAATAAATTTGAATTAAAAATCGAATTATCACTAAGAATTCCCACCTTGTATCTATTGTCAGAATTCCGAAACATTCGAGTCCAATCAAACAAAATTTAATCTCAATAAGCGATAAAAAAAATTCAGCAAAATAAATTAAAAACAAAAATTCGTTTTTTCAAAATTAATTTTAATTAAAAATCGAATTATTACTAATAATTCCCACCTTGTATCTATTTTCAAACTTTTCAAACATTCGAATCTAATCAAACAAAATTTAATCACAATAAGCGATCAAAAAAAATTCAGGAAAATAAATTAAAAACAACAATTCGTCTTAATCAAAATAAATTTGAATTAAAAATCAAATTATCACTAATTGTAAGAATTCCCACCTAGTATCTATTTTCAAACTTCGGAAACGTTCGATTCCAATCAAATAAAAAACAACATCAAATAAAATACAGATATACGTGATAAAACAAGATCTTCACAAGTGCAAAACTATTTTACATTTTGTGGAAAATTTTCCTACCATCGCTCTAAGCTATTATCTTCTATATAGCTTCTTATAATTGTTCTGTCTACAATAACTGTTTTACCGACAGAGCGAATAATAAATTACTAAAAATATGATTCGATTAAAAGTAATAAATTTATTTTTCAAATATATTTTCACGATTGTATGAAAACAATGCCAAGGAGAAAGTAGGAAATAAAATTCACGTCGATTAAATAATTTCAAATCTTTTTTTTTCAAGATTGGTAAATAGATTAAAAAAAAGGCGAGAATTTTAGAAATTTATCGGATGTAAAAAATTCATTCGCTATAAAAGATTTATTTATGGCATTCAACGATGACCTAGACAATCCCTCGTGCGTTTGAGAAGTAAATACGTGTAATAAAAAATGAGAACGAGTAATGACGCACCGTGCCTTATTTTACTTTCACACTTACATATATGCACCATGATAATTCTCGTTACTTACAAATCATCGCGAGAAACTCGTTGAAAAGTGTCTCACGCTTGCACACTCCTCGATACGTAATATAAATTGTATTTACGATTTTTATTTCTTTTGAAAAATATTCTGCTATGTCTCACGCTCGAATAATTTCACCCACGTATCAATCGCCTCTGAATTAATTTACATCGGACGCAAACCGATTCGGGTATGCACGCGATAAAGTCTTTAGGAAGTTCTCGTTTCGAGGAAGAGTGATTTCATTCTGGGCGACAAAAATAAACGATCGTCAATTTGTACGATCGAGTTTCTTGAGGAAATTGTGTCACACCTGTAACTACAATTCGCTGAATCATCATCGTCTTTGAATAAAATTCGTGATTAGCTTCTCTCTCTGCCCAACTCGATGAGGCACCTGAGACAATTATTAACGATCGATCAAACATTATTATACACGACGAGACCTTCGATGATCGATTTTATTGAACGAGATTGCCAACAATGTCGATGCTAATTGTACGTGTCGTTGTCGAGGAAGAACCGTGAGCATTCCGCAGCTAATTAGCTGTAAGTATAGAGAGAGGACTTATGCGTGGATGGAACATTCCTTGTGAAACTAGATTTTTTTTTTTATGTTTTTCTTTTATTAGTTTATTTATTAGTTTCTTCTGTATTTATATTGTTGATAGATAGCCCGGGTAGCTGTATGCGCCCAAATTCCCATATACGGGGTTTTTGCTTTTTTCTTCTTCTCTTCACATACGCATGCCCAGCAACCATTTCGATGGTTGGCCTATAGTAGTTTTTCTTGAGTGGGTTTTCCGAACTATCGACAGTATAGAAAAAATCACAGAAAAAATTTTATTCATTCGGCGGGAATCGAACCCGGGACCTCCTGCGTATGAGGCGCGAACGCTACCGCCTATACCACTGCAGCTCCTGGAATATTTTGTATGTAAAAAAGTATTCGAGTGTAAATAATTTTGAAAAATTTTGTTTTTGTATTAGGTGAAAGTATGGATTTTCGGAAATATGCTGATAAATTTTGATTAAGGAATTCAAATTATTACAGTAGAATTTTTCAAAAAGCGAAAAAATTTTACCCTTTTTTTTAAACGTCGTGTTTCGAAATAGTGAACAAGATTGTTGCAGAATTTTTAACCTATCCGTCTCAAATTTTGCCACATTATTCTTTACGCCATTCTTTAAAGTTATACGGAAATAATTGTTAAACCAGTCATCCCTTAATGTTAAAATGTTAAAATATTGAAAAGTTAAAATATAAAAATGTTAAAATATTAAAATGTTAAAATGTTAAAATATAAAAATATAAAAATATAAAAATATATAAATATAAAAATATAAAAATATAAAAATATAAAATTATTAAAATATTAAAATATTAAAATATTAAAATATTAAAATATTAAAATATTAAAATATTAAAATATTAAAATATTAAAATATTAAAATATTAAAATATTAAAATATAAAAATATAAAAATATTCAAATGTTAAAATATTAAAATATAAAAATATTAAAATAATAAACTATTAAAACATAAAAATATAAAAATATTAAACTATAAAAATATAAAAATATTAAACTATAAAAATATTGAAATATTAAAATATTAAAACGTTAAAACTTTAAAAACTTGACAAACAAAAAAAAAGACCAAAAAAAATTAAAGAAGAATTCTTCAGCGACACAGATATTACCAACCATAATAAAAGAAAAACAATGAAATGTGAAGAAAATAGAATTTTCCACACCCAAAATTGCAAAAGAAATTATTCTCTCCATCCCTAACAGCGAGGTGTGGAACAAAAATATCGCAACTTCCCATTTGCGCAAACAAAAGATAAATGTCTTCGACACTCTCCAGCTATTCGTAACGTCACCCAACATTTTAATTATTGTTTCTCTTCATAGAAAAATAAAATAAAAGAAAAAGAAGAAAAGAACTTCGTCATGGAATTCGACGCCTCGTTCTTTATACGACGTGCCACACGCGGATGCTGTCGGTAAACACCGAGCACAACGTGATATCATCACTTGCGTAATAATTTCATGACGTTTCCTTCGTCGCCATCCGGACTTCTCGAGGCTATGGCCGAACCGATGCAACGATCGAGTAGAGCCTCGTTTCTCTATACAGGGTGAGTTTCATAAGATCTCTCAAACTTTATTTTAAGATAGATGAGATCATTATAAACAAAATTTGCAAATAAACATTTGGGATATTTTTAATAGTTTACGAGATATAAGTGTTTAAAGTTGGTCCAATCAGAAGCGTTGGCGCCGCCCACTCCCCACCCTAACAGCCAATACCCGAGAAATAAAAATGATTGCGTAATAATATAATAAATAAAACTGACTGCTCTGAATTTTGCAACCCAAAATGTAACGCCCTACACTGTGCTATCTCTACAGCTAGGGTGGGAGTGGGCGGCGCCAACGTTTCTCGGCGCGCTCTGATTGGACCAACTTTAAACATTGATATCTCGTAAACTATTAAAAATATCCCGAATGTATATTTGCAACTTTTGTTTGTAATGATCTCATCTACCTTAAAATAAAGTTTGAGACACCTTATAAAATTCACCCTGTATAGTTGTACGTACCATGATGGATAGAAAAAAAGACGAAAAAAAGTATGATCGACGTTTTCGTTGCTACCGAGCGGAAGAGAAAATCAGACACTTCCCATCTGTTCTAGAATATTCCAAGAGCTTATTTTAGTTCGAAAGCTGACCACCAGGCCAAAGCCCATGAATCTCGCGAAATAACAAACCATGTCTCGAGCCACGAACAACGTCTCACTGTTATCGTTTCAGGCACGATTCGTTCGCAGGGAAATTTTAACGGGAGGAATTTTATTTCGATGGTTTATCGATGAATAGCTAACAATGTGGGTCATTGTTATTAATGGTGATTTTTAAATTTGTATGGGAAAGAATTGTTATGTTGATTTATTTAAATTTTTGTGGCAGTTTGTTGATGAGAAAAATAATTTTTTTTTTGGGAATTTTTTTAATTGAGTCGTTGGTTTTATTTTGGGCTGAATTAAAAATATGTTGTTCCAGGTAGATTGAAGTAGATTCGGGTAAATTTTTATTGAGAAAAAAATGTTAGTTGGAGTAGAATAAATTTTTATTGAAAACTTGTTTTTGGATATGGTGAGGACGATAACTCGAGCAATAATTGTGGGATACGTAAAATTTTGGTGGGATATTTTTTGTAATTGCAATAGCTATCGTTAAGCATAGCCGTTTTTGAAAATTAGTATTTGTTGAAGTATCTTGAATGAAAATATTTTAGGTGAGAATAATACTTTTTATTTCGAAATGTGGCCATATTTTCAAAAATCAATGGAATCGAGAACGATTTCTCTCAAATGTAGCTATTATGATTATAACAAAGCTCGTGAAAAAATTTTACATATAGGACTATTATTGTTTCAGTTATCGTCCATTTCAAAAAACGAGTTTTCCAAAAAGATTTATTGTACTTCAACTATTGTTTCTTTTTCTATAAAAATTTACCCCAATCTAATTCAATCTACGTTCAACAACATATCTTTAAATCATCTCAAAACAAAAACATTAAGCAAATGAAAAAAATTCATGAAAAAAAGTTTATTTTTCTCTCTGCTTTTTTTTCAATAAACTTTTTTTTATGAAAGATTTTTTTCTATAAAAATTTACCCCAATCTAATTCAATCTACATTGAACAACATATCTTTAATTCATCTCAAAACAAAACCATTAAGCAAATGAACAAAATTCATGAAAAAAAGTTTATTTTTCTATCTGCTTTTTTTGAATAAACTTTTTTTTATGAAAGATTTTTTTCTATAAAAATTTTCCCCAAACTAATTCAATCTACGTTGAACAACATATCCTTGATTCAGCTCAAAACAAAACAATTAAGCAGATGAAAAAAATTCATGACAAAAAGTTTATTTTTCTATCTGGTTTTTTTTCAATAAACTTTTTTTTATGAAAGATTTTTTTCTATAAAAATTGACGCCATCTAATTCAATCTACGTTGAACAACATATATTTAATTCATCTCAAAACAAAACCATTAAGCAAATGAAAAAAATTCATGAAAAAAAGTTTATTTTTCTCTCTGCTTTTTTTTCAATAAACTTTTTTTTCTGAAAGATTTTTTTCTATAAAAATTTACCCCAATCTAATTCAATCTACATTAAACAACATAATATCTTTAATTCATCTCAAAACAAAACCATGAAGCAAGTAAAAAAAATTCATGAAAAAAAGTTTATTTTTCTTTCATATAAACTTTTTTTTCAATAAACTTTTTTTCATCAAAGTTTTTACCAATAAAAATTTACCCCAATCTAATTTAATCTACATTAAACAACATATCTTTAATTCACCTCAAAATAAAACCATTAAGCAAATGAAAAAAATTCATGAAAAAAAGTTTATTTTTCTGTCTGCTTTTTTTTAATAAACTTTTTTTTATGAAAAATTTTTTTCTATAAAAATTTACCCCCAATCTAATTCAATCTACATTAAACAACATATCTTTAATTCATCTCAAAACAAAACCATTAAGCAAATAAAAAAAAATTCATGAAAAAAAGTTTATTTTTCTGACCTGGCACAGTGAAGTCCTGCCTTAAAAAAAAACGCAAATAGCCAAACGTTTCTTATTATTCTTTCAAGAATACTTTACGACATTCTCGTTTCCTTCTTTCCCTCGATTTTCTGATCGATTAAACAACATCTCATACCAATTCGACACGTGTAAATCCTCCAGTTGTAATACACAAGTCTCATCTATGTAAGTATAAACGTTTCGTAAGTCTACCAAGTAAACCTGGCTCGTTTCTATTCTGGGCAAAGTGGTCAAGGCGACCAACGGGATTTACTATTGCATTTTGAGTTACGAGCCAGACGTTTCCACTCGAATATGAACATTTTTGGTAATTCATTTTCATCAACTATCCACGTCCATTTATCAATAACAAAAAAACCAAAGAATTTCTTTCAACACCTTCTTACAAGTTACAATGAAAAAAAAAAAACAGAGACATCATTTTTCCAAGAACGACACGATTAAATATTGTTTAGCCAATTCTTTTGTAATCATCGTCGAGTCACATTTATCCAAATACAACGAGTACGTCATGCTACCAAATCCTATCTGACATCATTGAGATATTTTAAAACATATGTTGGCTGACAATTCGAGCTATCTAGTTTCGTTGAAAAAAAAATGTCCTAACCAGACCTTCGTTTAAGATGATGTCACGACCCTGACGTTCCTCAACAGGAAGTAAATAATCCTGGTGTCCCTGAATGTTGAATATTGATTTTTTAAATACCAGACTAGTGATAATGGATCTCTCTCTCTCTCTACTCGATAGAAAATCTGTAATGTGAAGCTTATTCATTAACTGTAGAAAAAAAAACATTATTCTTTTTTCTACCATGACTGTTACTTTTGTTCCCAGGCAAAAAACTTGGCTTCTTTTACAATAAATATTCTATCAGAAACGTAGGTTTGAATGCAACTTGATTGGAGATAAGATTTAGTGAAAAAGGAGCCACGAGTTGAGATGTCTTTTGCTCTAATTCATGGCCCATTAACCCCTTTTAATGGTAAGGTCAAGCAGGGCTCTCGTGTCCTGAATCTCAAGTTCATAAATGTGGGACTGGATCACTGAGTTACAAAATTAATTTTACCCCAGGCACGTGCTATGGTACACCCTTTTCAAGAAAGGTAGCAATGCTCTGTGACCCAGCATGGAAAAGTAACATCAGGAAAATCCTGTGACCTTGCACTCTTGGAAAGTTTATGCATTATGAATGCTTTCTTTTCCAACAGTCGATTAAATAACTTTATAGCTGATACAGAAAGGTAACAATGCTCTGTGACCCAGCATGGAAAAGTAACATCAGGAAAATCCTGTGACCTTGCACTCTTGGAAAGTTTATGCATTATGCTTTTTTTTCCAACAGTAGATTAAATAAATTTACAGCTGATATAATTCCTTTAAATTTCTACTACTAACATAAATTTAACTTATATAAAAAAAAACAATACTCAGTATTGTCCAATAATAACAGAACTCAGCCTAGCCAATTGATAATTTTTACAATCATTGCTTCGTTTCATTTCTACGTCCTGTCTACGTTGGCAATATTTTTCGACAGGCGAACCTGATACCTCATTACATAAACATTAATCTTAATCGTTAAGATAAGACGTACCGGCGTCAGAAGTTGTCGGCGGTCTTGGCAAACATTCGGGCCGCGTGCAGACAGGCTTAAGATCGGTTCCCTCTTCGTTAGGCCGAAAGACAGCTCTAAATCTCGCGAACGACGAGCAACAATTTCCCATTTTTTCTATCCTCACCAAATCACAAAAATAAATCTTAGATCTTTGTAATAAGAATCACTGTGATAATTATTCTTGTCACTGTCGCGTCTGACCTATACGGGACGTATCCACTGGTCATGTCACTCGATGCACGCACGAGTCTCCAATGCAATGATGATGAATGAACCAGTACCTCTTCCTCTTCCCCCTTCTATTTATACAATACGACGCTTATAGCTATCCAACATGTTCAGCGTTGCGAAAGAAAAACTCTTAAACGTATGTGTAAAAGAGACACGCATTGATCACAGTCGCCCTCGTCGGTACAAGAACGACTGTTCATCCATGAAAAATCCAAGCATCGAGGTATCCAAACTCGACGATACGATCTCCCACTTGGTAGAAGTTTTGGCGCCTCCCAAGACTCGACATCAAGGCTTCACTCTCTTTCTCTCTCCTTACGGTCTCAGCTTGCGAGATTTCTCCTACCTACATGATACAATGAGTGTCCAACGCCTCGACGATCGTATGAGTAATAACGAGCTATATATATACCAATAGTATGAAGATTCGTTGAACTATTAGTATCAAGTTGGATGTAAGCACACGCCACAGTCTCCACTTCTAGACTTCTTCTCATTGCGAGTCATCGTCCACATTTGTAGTCTCCTTGCGATTTTTTCATACCAGCAATGCATCACTATCTTCTGCAGGAATAAAAAAACAAACGTTAGTAAAGATATACGTCGTAATTATCGACAAGATGGACAGTGATGCTGACCTGTTGGCACACGAGAGTGCTTCTGTTGCAACGTCTGATTGTGTTAGTCACGCACGGTCGAAGATAAAATCCTTGTGATTGGACACGTTACGAGGTTTGATGCGATACCGATGTTACGTTATTGAATAAGCATTAAGATCGATTAAACTTATGGCTCAAGGTGAGGAGCGTGAGATTTTATGAAATACAGTCACGTCATTGGATAAGAGATTACTCTCGCAGTTTCAGCTATATGTGTTTATCAATGAGAATTACAAATCTGCCTCGTTATTTCACACGTTTGTGGGATAGAGTTATTACTTAAATGTACAATTAATGACGATCTTGGACACTTTGCCAATAAACGTGATACCAAAAGTCTTATTTTCCATTATTGAAATTGGATAATAAGATTGAAATATAGGAAGCAATGATGGTATGATAAATAAAATCTATGATGTATCACTCGTTGAATATGATCGTGAGAGTTGCTATTTCTTGATGAATTACGAGAGCGAAAGTATCGGCTCGTTGCCGAAATTATTCGATGGAATTGTAGACGACCCTCTGTTGTCTTCGAGAACGATTACATTACGACCCAAGTCTTCTAGTTGCACGAACAAATATCTGTATACAAAGTCACCGGATTCGTTCTGCAAAGAATAACTTCGATGAGTGAAATGTTTCAGTTAGCTTGTCAGCTCGTGAAAATGCAAATGTTACTAATGGTGACTTCATTTTTCACGAATTATAAAAGGCTGTAAAGAATCGTTGAAAACAACCGAGACATTGGAAAAAATCACCTCTTGAACTTCCAAATGAACAGTGCCTCGTTTGCGTAGACCCTGAATGTGAAATTGCATCCTCATGTGATCGACGCCATTTTGTTGGTACACGCTGTGCCTTACATGACCTCGTCGACCTCTACGAGTTTCTTCCCCATAGGCTTTTATAGGCTCGCCCAGAGCATCTTTTATTCTCGAATCCTCCAGGCAACGCTCCACGGCTTTGGCATAAACACTATTAGGACTTTTACTCGAGAACAATTCTCTGAATATTGCGTAGAACATAAGAGCGGTGACTCCTACGCCCGCAACAATAACGCTCATGTACCATGCCGATTTTGTATTTTCTTTGACTGTGGAAATGAAAGAATTAACATTAGATTTTTGGTATCTATCGCTAAGAATAATACAGAGAGAAAATGAAAAAAAATTACCTACTTCCGCAAATCCAGTCTGTAATTGATCGCCAGATTCATTACGATCCACCTTTGTCACAGACTTCTGATTCGAGTATCGCTGCAAGTTAGTCAAGTTCGCAGAAGCATTGCAGTAACACGAAGGGGATAGAACAGAGATACCCGATAACATTGGGCTTCGACGAAAGAAATGATTAATGACTCTCGACGATGCCATGTTCTAAAAACAAAAAATATGCAAATATGAGTCATTACACTTTTCGCACGATGCCTACTTTGATCTACACAAAGTGTTCTAATGCTTAATATAGATATATATATAAAATAAGGACATTTATAATTGGCAGGTTTCTTTTAGTTACGTAACCACATTTAACAACAGCACGATGTGTACCTAACCTCAAAACTCAACTAAAAAATTAATACATAAAACCTGCAATTATATCATTTGTGCGAATAAATGGAAAACCTTATACGATATTCTACTCAATGGGTCATTAATTAATTCAGTATTCAACCACCAAATAAACACGTACTTTGTTAACTTTTTTAATTCAACCCACGCACGAAAACCGCTACTGGTAATCAGCTGTGCTATACAGTTCGATTAGCCGGTGTGGGAATCCCCCTCCCCCACGCCCCTGGCGACGCAGCAATGATAGGTACTTACAGTTGATAACAAACGATAATTAGTTGACACAAAATGATGATGAAGAGAACAGGTTCTAATCACACGTGGACGTTGGCCTTCGATGAATAAGACTAACGACAAAACTTCTCAACGAATCTGTACACACAGAAGAAAGAATTTATTTTTAGAACAAAGTTTAAAACAAAGTTATTTTAATTTTCTTTATTATTTCGATATTCTACGGAGTGACATCGTTTTGCGAAAGCTTTCGCCTCTGGTAAAACACGAAGAGTTTGGGAATCGAGGGGGATACAGTTTACGTTTCCCAAAATGCGCTGTAAAGCTTCACCGATATGACACCCACGTCTGTCGATGTAACATAACCTCGATGTATTGTTTTCATTACTTTATCGCGGTTGGTTAATTTTCTTTGTATATCTGCAATGCGTACACTACATAGGTGGACGTAATAAGCCCAAGGTCGCTGCGCAGCTACGTAAAAGTACAAAAAAATCAAAATGCCATTCAAGTACGAGGAATTGACCATAACAGACGTGATGGGCTGGACATTTGTAGCAGCAATGGTGTTGGGTGGTGTGATACCTTACATTCCTCAATATAGACAGATCAAACGCAAGGATGACACACAGGGATTCTCTCTGTACGTTTGTCTTACTCTTCTCATCGCCAACATTCTTCGTATATTTTTTTGGTGCGTATTCAAAGTTTCAAATTTATCCTTATTTTCATGAAGCGCGCAGTGTTTTTTATCATTTCTTTTGTGTCCCATTCAGGTTTGGAAGTTATTACGAACTGCCATTGTTGTGCCAAAGTATAATAATGATTATCACCATGTTGATGATGATAAAATTGTGCACAGATGTGCGAAGTAAGAATACATTAATTAAATGTAAGGCACGTGTGTTCACGGGTAAGTTTGTCAACAAATTTTGTTTGAATATTCCCAAGGAGGACTTTCAAATGTCTGGAAAACGTGTTTTACTATTTTGTACAAAGCGCTTGCTATATTTTGCTGACAATCTTGCAATGGATATTACTGTCACTAGATTTGGATCCGAAATACTTTTGGAAATGGACGGACTTCCAGTCATATCTGGAATTTGTATTACTGTTTGCTGTCGTGGGTGGCGTGTTCACATATATGTTTGCGAATAATTGGTATTTTACCGAAAGTATTGGTCTTGCGGCAGTAATGACAGAAGCAATGTTGGGTCTGCCACAGTTTTTACAAAATTTGACAAATAAATCTACCGAAGGAATGAGGTGAGATGAACATAGCAAAAAAAAACAGAATTATGTTGTTACGATGTTTGTATATACAAGGAATCTCTTAAAAATTGATTTGCAGCAAAGCGATGGTAATGATGTGGACCATGGGTGACGTATACAAAACTATCTACTTCATATGGAGAGAATCACCCATTCAATTTCAAATATGTGGAATTCTTCAAGTTGTGATAGACCTAATGATACTTTTACAAGTATACATTTTTCAGACGAACACTTCTCCCCCAAGAGCCCCGATGGTACGAGCTGACTAAGTCTACAATCAAATTGGCCATTGAATCATAATCTTCCTTCGTAGTCAATTAACTTGAAGAGTATGATTGTGCATATCTATTTTTTAACATTGTAATAACGAGTGATGACGATATTTGTGATTTGTATAAAGAATGACGAGGAATGTAATCATTTGCCTCCCTGCAATTATCTTAACTCGGCCCATCATACATCTATATATCGTAATTCAACGAAAGAATGTAGGAAAGTACAAGATGAATCGAGTATCTAGTCCGGGAAATATTCCTCACAATTATCTGAGACGGATAATGAGGGTCACTTCTATTATTTTGATTATGTTTACAAAGATTTAAATAATGAAGATTATGCGATTCGACACAATTTATTAACGTATATATACAACATACAAAAATTTTAGTTCACAGAGGCATTAATAGATGGAAAATCATTTAATACAAATAATTCGCCTAATTAATACATTCGATAGGTGGTGTTTTAGAGTAGACATGGGGAATTTTATGACCTCCCTACGTACATTTCAATATTGTAAAGAATAAAAATAATCGAACAAATTAACTTTTATGTTGTTTTCCCATATTAATCGGTTACTTGTGGTTTGCCAATTAGACGGTGTGTATACCTACTTGCAGTGTGCTTATGGTGTGCATTGCGTGCTGTGTAACTGAATATGCTACTGTGTGTTACTCTAGGCTCGTGTTTACATGGATGTGTCTGGACTGTGATGTGTTTTTATCTGTGTAAATTAAAAAAGTAAAATTGCACGGTTAACTTCACACAGTTACCCCTCGCATCATTATAGTCAACAGCAGTGCAGCCAGATGGCGCGTGAAAGTTACCCCCTCTCTAGTCTCTTACGTGTCCATCACCCAATCATAGTAGCGCATTTCGGACAAGCGCTACTATGATTGGGTCAAAAAAAATAATTAAAAATGTATGTGAAGTTGGCCGAAGAATTTTTTTTTTCTGTTATTTATCTTTTTAAGATGCTCAAATGATGTGTAATCGTTAGGTGGTTATGAATATACTAATTAAAACGTTAGGTAGTCAACTAAATCCTTGCAAAAACCAAAAAACAATTTTGAGAAACCAGCATGCGCGACGCATGCGTAACGGGCAAAGATCGCAATTGTCAGTCAACTGGCTAAGTTCGCACAGGTGCGCAGTAGCCGTTGCGCATACATAATTCGCAAAATTGTTTTTTCGATTTGCAAGGATATGGTTGACTACCTAACGTTTTAATTAGTATATTCATGACCACCTAACGATTACACATCATTTGAGCATCTTGAAAAGATAAATAACGGAAAAAAAAATTTTTTCGGCCAACTTCACATATATTCTTATTTTTTTTTTTTTTTGAAAAAACTATTGACTACCTAACGTTTTAATTAGACTACCTAACACTACCTAACGACCACCTAACGATATAAAAAAAAGTCAATTAATAAAGTGCAAATTGTCCGGCCAACTTCACGGAGGTAGAATACCCCTTTTCATCTTTGTTCCCCCTAGATCTAGGGGGAATACCCCTAAGTTGGCAACCCTATCAGTGACTACAGAAGGAACCGGGGGGTGGGGGCACTCGAGCACCCCCACGAACCCCCACGTGTACAGTGGTGCACCGTCGATGGAGGGGGGAAGTCAACGGAACGTCCTGATTGGACGGACGAGAATGTCCGTTTATGTCAATCCAAATTTGACTTGAAAAATATAATTAATACTCTACATCAGCTTTTAATGAGAGCACAGCTACGAGAAGATGTCCATTAACGTGACTGTAAACGGTAATCCCGTTTGCGTGAAACGAAGCCGAATGATCCTCTCAGATGTGGAACAAATTAAGAAGTGTGAACGCGATCGGAGAAGGAGGTTACGCATGGAACAGGTGGGTAACTGCCAAACATTTTTTTGTTGATATTTCAAATTTCTTTCCCGTATGCCAAACTCTAACAAAGGGAGAAGGAATTGAGATATTTATCGGCAATATTCTCTCATATCTTCTCAAATAGTACAACTTTTAATTTATGATTTCAGGGAAAACTTCAATAACTAGTCGATTTTCCTTGTCCTTTCAATTTCACTCATAACGAATCTATGAATAATCGTAAGATGCATTTTCTAAAATGTGTACATTTTTCATCCAGGTACGACAGCAGTCGAAAGAAATATCTTCCAAGTTACTTGAACGGGCCAAGAATTTAGCCAAAAAAGAACTTAGCAAATTGGAGAAAGATGGCAAGTCGGAACTGAGGAAGATGCACGATAGAAAAATTATGGAAATTCAGAGAAAATATCAAGAGGATATGGAAGATATCGGCTTGGCACATAGCGCTGCTGCTCTTCAACCTGATGTGGATGTAATTATAGAAGTTGAAAAACATAATAATCGAGCATTGGCTGTGGAACGGGGAAAAGAAGCAATGTTACGGTTGAAAGAATCTGTGCAGGTTGGTCAATGAATATTCTTTATTTACATGTCGAATTTAGTAAACTGGCTATGACGAGTATCCGCAAAGTTGTTCTGCGTTATTTTGACGTCTTATATTCATGTTTTCATCTATTTGTGAAACCCTACAATCTAAGAAAGAAGATCCAGTGGCGATTCAGCAAGAACGTCTGCGCCAAGTGAGAGAAGTAGAGAATGTCAGATCTTCCATGGTGGCCAAATTATCCAGCAAAGCTAATGTGCCAAAAGACCAGAAAAAGACTATAGATTCATCCGAAAACGAGGACAAAGTTAACAAATCATTGAAATCATCGCCACGCAAAAAAAAATCCAAGAAACTCATTGGAAAAAAGTCTCCGACAAAAGTGGTTTCAAAGTCGAACGTAAAAGTAAGATTTCCGAATTGATAATTACGAGTAATTAAATATTTAATAAAAACAAAGTCCTCGATTAAAACATGATTCCATTTCTTCAGGTCGTCGGTCAGGCACAAAAATCCAAATCTCCTCGAAATGTTGTAGTGGAGATACACCAACCTAGTTCGAAACATCCGAAAAAAACAATGCCACGAGGTCGAAAGACCAATGGCACGACCGTCGACGATTCCACGAAGGCAAATGGTGTTTATAAAGGCGCTAATGAGGCAGATGGTACACAATTAAATTCTCATTGTAATCGTGATACAGATGATCAGGAACCACGCAAAACCGTACCGACGATAAAATTAACTCCTTCCAAGGCCGAAAAAGTTGCACGGTAAGTCCAAGAAAAATAATAATCACAACCCGATTCATTTTTGTCTATCATTGATATTTGAAATTATTATGGTTTATCTCTTTGCATTCATCAAGATATAATCCAGAAGATTATAAACAAGAAACATCTGACTCGACTAGCACTAGTTCCAGCTCTATAAGCGATGATTCTTCATACTTCTCGGATGGTTGCAGTGAATTTTTACTACCGAAAACCACAATGACTACACCGAAGCATCATACTTCATTGGCATCAAGCAAAGTACAACTTTATGATCACAGCACGCGACAGAGAAACGCTTATGATCAACCACTTGGCTTGGTCGAGCGAATAAATATTCGGAATGAGGTGAGTGTCCAGCTGCGTACAAAGAGTTTCTAGTCGACTAGTGAATGTAAGTACCCGATCTGTTAGAATTTTGCAAACGGTTGAATATTTAATTACATTCGAGCATTATTTGTCTATACCAATTAGGCCCATCGTCCCTTAACATTTATATTGTTCACATAGCCAAATGCGGTGGATGCAGCTCGTGAAATAGTCGAAGCGGAAAACCTCGCTTCAAATATTCTGGAGAGTCGTCGCCTCGCAGCTGAAAAACGAAGCAACGACGCGCAGCTTCGCGAGCGTGTTAGACGCGATTACGACGCGATGGTAAAAAATTTCGACAACATGTCTCGTGGTGAACGAGTTCTAAAATCGTCACAATGTTGCACGAATCGCCACATAATCGAATCACGAAGAACAAATTGTCAAACGGAACGAGAATTTATGAAGAACACGCGAGATCGTAGCCAACCAGGAACTTCACAAGCTGAAAATATCAGTGAGAGAATCGCAACCGTTTCATCCCAAGAGGACTCTGAACGACCTACCACATGTCCCGATTTTGTTTGGAAAGAAAATGCGAACGTCGACAAATCGATATGCCGTGAGAAGCAAGACAGCACCGAGGAAATGTCGCGAGAGGAGCAAATTTTCGAGAGACTGAAAAATATCGAACGACAGAAGAGACTTTTACTGCGTGACTTTGGACCTGATTTGCCTAATACAATATTAAGCGCTAGCATGACACAACTCTTCGACACTCACCGGTCCACTACGAGGGATCAACAACCAGTCGTCCAGAATGTTCCGCAGCCAGTGGCTTCACCTGAAATTAAGATAATAAATATGTCGAGCTCCGACGAGAATTCTAAGAAAACACGAACAGTTAAGAAAAAAACGAAGAAAAACACTAAGGCACCTCCTCCGCAGCCGAAAACGACAGAAACCGCGGTTCAAACTTCGCAAATTATCGACCCTGGAGCATCGGAAGATAAGAGTGTACAGGTAGAAATAATAACGGAAGGTAGTAAAGCGGAAATGGTACAGAACGAAACGAAATCCTCGCAATCGCTGCAATACGTGGAGCCTCGGGTTACCGTGATAACACCAGTAGTCGATGAAAGTAGCAGCAATTCGTCAACGTCTCGATTTCCAGGAATCGTGATCGAGCTTGAGAATCAACTGGTCAAAGTAACACCAAAAAAGCGAAAGAGTTCGTCGGAGAAAAGTTCCAAGAGAGTAGTCTCTTCACGGTCTCGTTCGAAGCCTCGTTCTCTACCCTCCAGCGTTGCTGGATCTCCGGTGAGGAGATGCGCGACTTCTGCACCCACGTCTCGTTCCGGAAGTCCGAAGAAAAGCGACGCCACGAGCCCGACTAAACGTTCGAAATCGCCCGAGAAGATCGTCGATATACAAATCAACAAGAGAAACGTACAAGTTCAAGCTGGAACTTCGCGTAGCATCAAACTTCCTTTCGAATCGAGCATCGAAACTTCATCGGCTCAATCGACACCGGAAGTCCAAGAGATCACTTCTGGCAAGCCTTATAGAATTCTGAAACATCCGACGTTCAAGAAAGTCCGGGAGATCCGAGATGCCTCGGACACTTCAACGTCGTACGCGAGTCTACCTGCACCCACTCCTGGTGCGATGCAACCGAGAAGATTGCAAATAACACCGATTTTAGAAATGCTTGATTCGTCTACCAACGAAACGATTCGGGCTTCAAGAGTGAACATCAGTCCTGTTTCAACACCGGAAACTCCATCACCAAGGACAATGAACATACCTTCGAATATTCCACATTCTGAGAGAGTCAGTAGAGTTCTCAAGTACGAACGTCCAACGATAGGCGAAGATAGCACGATGCCCCCATCGTCGCACCACGAAAATTCTTCGTCCACCGACCCTTCGTATTCTCGAAATGGAGAAAGAAGAACCGCTTCTCGTACAATGATGTCGCGTCATTCTGGCAAATCGTCGGATTGTTGCTCGTGTGCCAATCCAACTTGCAAATTGCTTCACGAGAATGTAAACGATATTCGTGACTACGCGACGAACAATCATCCGGAAGTATTGGAAAAATACGACGATCTTCAGAATGTTTGTGCTGAAAGAATTGCCTCGCTAACTGCTATTATTAAGAAGTTAAGAAACGAGCAGCAAGGTACAGTAAATGAAAATTAATTTTGAAGATATAGTTACAGCGCATGATAATGAACCAACTTTTTTCAGGTATGGAGTTCTCGGTGATAAGTCCAGCGGATGAGACAAGTCTAATGCAAATTCCCCCGGCTCGACCACTCCATAGCGATTTTCAGAGTGTTCAGAGACTCGTTGAAAGCATCGAAGCGATACACACTAAACTGGCAAAGACGCTTGTTGAATCGCAGAAGATAATAATGAATGGTAATGGAACGCAAGCTCAGACAACCGCTAATGCAAATATGCTAGAATCTTCGCCGTCTTACGAAACGAAGTCGAAGGGTTCGTCTAGCACAAGCACCGAGGAACCACCAATTGCAGCAAGTACGTCAAAAGTAAAGCCGAAGATAATAGCGAACGAGGAGGTTCACATAGATCTCGATAAATTTAAACGAGGCCGAGTACCATACACGTCCATGGTCGCAACAACGGATAAGCCGTCGTGGCCTTTACCCGAAACTCCACGACGTCACGAAGAAGTCGTCGCTAAATTATCTCAGGAAATTTTGGAGCAGAGCAAAAAAGTTGATAACTCCCGCGAAAATAACGCAGCAAGTGAGGACTGCGAAGCTTCTTCGAGCAGAAGGAGAGCAGCATCACCGTCGAAAAATGTAGCATCGACGAGGAGGCAAGGTTCACCGAGGAAAAGTAACGATAGTGAGGTAACGAGAGACGAACGTCCGAGTCCACAGGTAGACACTCTTCATTCAATATTTTTATAAATTCAAATATTCGATTAATTATAATACTTGTAATTATAAACAAGTTAATTAGTAATTAGAAATTTCTTAAAGCATTCTTTTCTCACAACAAACTACTTTTAAACAGCCGAAAAAGGATGAAGAATTTGTGCCGCTGCTAGCTGGGATTCCCAAAATCCCACGCACTCTGCCAACCTTGCAGCCGGGTAGAAGACCAAAACCTCCTCCTGCCAGTGGGCCTCATAGGTAACATTTAACAATGTTTCCTTCGTACGAACGCTCATAAAGTCCCATTGACTCGACAATTTACATTTCAGATCGGAAATGATTTCTCCACGTCACGAGTTATCGACGATCGTGGAGTTCGATACTCCAGATACTGTAAATCAAAGTCAGGGAAGCGTTAGAAGTACAACTGGAAAATCTCGTCGTCTATTGCACCTTCAATCACCCGCAAAAGTTTCATCGAGTTCACGAACATCAGCAGAGAAAGACGCTCAAACGCTTCCAATTAAGCCTCTTCCTATCAGGCCATCGGTTCAAGTTGCTCCACTAATATCGCAAAATATGGCACGTACAGTGCCTCGAAAATTGACGATGCGAGATGTCGGATCACCCGATGAAAAGTTCGTTTTTCCAAGTGACAATGATTTGGCTATGTCTGAGCATGGAACGATCAAATCTCTATTATCACAGGAACCGAACGAATCATTAGACGGTGGGACTGTGTCGAAGAAAGACGATAGAAGAACAAACGAATGCCCGACGAAGGAAACAGTTGAGCGCGACGTAAGGGAGCAACGAGACGATCGTTCGAAGTTTGAGAATTACGAGACAAACGAGCAAAAAGGTGCCCTCGGTGCGAGCACTCTTAACATCGATTCAGGTGTCGGTAATGAGAACAAGACAGAAAAAATAACGTCCACAAGCTCAAACAGTTTTTCCGGTTTGTCAGGAATTTCGGAAATCGGTAGCACGCCTACGTCGGAATTGATGAAATGGGCATCGTCGTCGGAAGAAATCGAGACGGCGTTGAAGAAGATGGGTCTCGGATGGGCGATTGTTACTTTGAAAAAAACTCGAGAAGCGAGCGCTCTTAGTTCATCCTCAAATTCTGACTTAACGCCGATGAACACAGCACGAAGAGCTAAATCACCGGGTAAGAAACAAACCAACGACTGCAACATGTGCGTTTTACCGGATTTCAGTGACGTATCATCGATATCGATCAAGGACGCTAGCAAAAGTACTGAGAGAGCTGTACTAATGAAAACTCGAACTTCGACCCCCAATATTCAACTTTCGAATTCATCGAGTGGAAAATCGACCTCGGCTACCACCAGTTCTTCAGGCATTAGCGTACAGGACCCCAGCGACAGTCTGACTGCGCCTAATCTCTCGTTGACTAAACGATGAACAAACGCGAAAAATTTCCTGCCCTGGAACACAAAACAAAACGCGAATAATCGTGTACACGACAATATATTCACATCCAGTAAGACTTCGCCCGTTATACGAAGCAATCACAGAGAACTTTTATTTTATATAACCATGACTTATATTTTTGTCTAGCTATTAATCGAATTATCGCGTTTTTCATTCTCATATTGACGCAAATTTTTTATACATTTCCATGCGAATTACGTCCAACGAGCATAAGACTGCTTTTTGCACATGCCGAATTTTATTCTGATATAAATTTTATCTATATAAAAAAATAAAACAATTATAAAATACGACGACAATTCGTGTATACAAACCATTCAAAATACTCTCCTGCACTACTTACCTCAGTCCTAAATTCATTCACTTCCATTGCTGTCCTTGATATCATATTTGCAATAATAAAATAAAAAAACTCATATACATTCCCTTCATCATTCGACAAATTCAAACTACGCGCTTAACCTTTCATAAGTTGCGCGAGACTGCCACATGTCGAACAGCGCCATTGCGTTCCACTAAAATCCAACAGATGGCGCACGAGTTATCCGCTCGCTCTAAACTCCATATACACGGGCGTATCTGTGTACAGTGCTGCCGTGCTCCCGCGAATGCGGATATTATAATTCCATCGTCTTCGGTGCGCTGTCCCCTGTGAATTTGATGGGATATACGTACGTTCGGTTCGTCGTTGTCGATCGCGTATTATAATCCGTTTTTTCCTCATAGGTGCGATAACGGAAATATTAAAAAAAAACAGACACATAACGATCGTACGGATACGATCGACGCGTCGTGTGTTTGTCGCGTTGCTTTTGGCCGCGACACGGAGACGTTGAGAAAAAGCTGTCCCGCATCGGCGCTTTTTTCACCCCAAGTGGTATCAATGTTGTCTGGCAATGGTGTGTAAGGAGAACGTGGTATCATGGTTTGGGAATCTGTCCAGGTAAATTGATACGCTCATTAAGCCTTTTAAATCCAACCCGACATTCTTTTCGTACTGTCAATTGTCAATCGAAAACAGGATGGGTCATTCTGTCACAAGAATATCACGATTTTTTTCATGTAACTCTTGCTCTCTCTAGCTCCCTCCTCTCGCCCCCCTCCCCTCTCCCAGCGAGTACCTATCGCTACCCTCTCCCCTCCCTTACCCCCTCTCCCTCGTTTTCGCTATCTCTCTCGCTCTTTCTCTCGATGCCTACCTATCGTCGCCTCTGTTCTCTTTCAATAACCCCTCCCCCCTTACCCTAATGCCTCGTTTTCTTGCTTTGCAAAATGTTCGTAAAAATGTAAATGTACGAATATATATAATTTTCTCGCTCGATTACAATTTTTTTTTCGTCGTAAAATCGAACGATTTTGTTCG
Organism: Netelia fuscicornis; assembly: GCA_946811545.1. Lineage (NCBI taxonomy): Eukaryota > Metazoa > Arthropoda > Insecta > Hymenoptera > Ichneumonidae > Netelia > Netelia fuscicornis. Next base: position 2,575,803 of record OX328011.1, on the reverse strand, counting down.
AGGGAAGATTCGATTTAACGATGGGTCGCTAAATTCTTGGGATCCATCCCTTCGAGAATTCACGAAGCTCGTGACCCATCAAAATTATTTTCAACCCAGTAATATATTTTTGATTTTTCCTGGTAATTTCTCTTTCTCCGAGCGTTTTCATCGATGAAGAAAATTATTTTCGAATTGACACCCTTACACAGCTTTTTTTCTCTTATACCATGCGCCTTTTTGTAACGTGATACTCTCACTGATGAATTTTAGGTACTTGGCTGTCTGTGGTGACACAGATTTTTTTTTGTCTGACACTTTTTTTTTTGCTTTTTTTTATTTTCATGAAATTTTCTTCAGATTTATGTTTTCTTTGTGTGACCCAATTAATCCAAGAGTTTCCATATTTCTGATTGTTGCAATGTTTTGTAGGATATGGTTAGTGTAAACATAAGTATTTGGCTGGAGAACCATTTATAGAAATCACTCAAGTTTCCTAGACTCTGGTAATATTTGTAAAGAATTTGTATTAGTCGATGAGAGAATAAAAATGTTTATGTTGTTTCTTTTTTGTCTGCTTGCAGTTATAAACGTATAGATGTGATGTGCACGCTGTTAAATATGTGCTTGCCGTTCGAAATACGGTACCTCGGCACCTGTGTCGAGGACATTGGTAAACGCGATTACAATGAATTGCGTGAGTCCGAGCACCGCGCTAACAGCACGTCCGATCTTGCTGAACTGACGACTCTTGGAATCAGCGATAAGCGAACGAGAAGAAAATTGGCACTGTACATGGCGCTGTTGAGATCTTGCAATTACTCCTGCGCCCTGATATTTTACAAGATTCTGGCGAATAGGGATAATCAGGAGATTGCGAATATCCTCAGCGGCGCTACTTTCGCACCGGATGATCAGCCCTTGGAGGAATTGCTTCTTCTGTATACAATGGCACTGAATCATCCGGCTTTTACTTACGAGCAGAAAATTGCCTTTGGCAATATGTATCTGAAGTTACAGGAGGAGGAGACACGCCTGAATCTTCCAAAATCTGCCACGACTGTAAATTCCACTTACAAATCGTCACAAGTAATACAATCTTTAGTAACTTATTGAAACGAGAGTAAATATCAAATGCAATACACAAAGTTCAGGAGTAATAAATTAACAGTATCCAATTTCATGTTTCTAATCGACAAAAATACTTGTACAGGCTTGCGGACCATGCAGCACGTCCAACGATCGTTCCGTATGCGCGGATTCCAGTGTGGAAATACCAGCAAATGTATCGGTGCCACCCCCGTCAATACAATCGTATCACGGTAAAACGAGGAATAACGTAATGAGAGATAGAGAGAGGATCGTTCGATTAATGACGATCTTTCCAGGAGATATGCGAAGTCCAATGGTTAGCGGTGTACCACCTGGATTGTCGATGCCACCACCGGGACTCTGTCTACCGAGCCACGAACAAATGACGATGGGAACGACACCAACCGGTCAATACCTTCATCTTGGTTTCCCAACGGTAAATCACATGACGCCTTGGACCGGTCATGTCATGATGGGAAATCCTCTGATGTATCACACCGGTGAAATGTTGGCATACCCGCCATCGCCCCTCGTCAGTAGGCAATCCTCGCCCTCCCAATCGCGATCACCCAGTCGAAGTAATTCACCTCTGGGTCGACGCAACAACAATCCCATGCCTCGTACGTCCTCTCAAGTAACTCAATCGACCTCGAACACACTGACGACATCGGTCAGCTCTTCGAACAGTCCATCGAGTATCTCGAGCACTAACGTCACGTCGCATCATCCACCCTCGATCGGCTGCACGAACAGAAGTCTTCCGGGTGGACAACCACCTCTACTTCCGCCGAGATCAGTACCGCCACCCAATACGAGCACGGGCATGTCCTATTCCCGTCACAACAGCGTTGATAACACGCCGATCGTCGCTTCCTCGACGATTACCTCGGGAAAACAACCACCGCCACCACCACGGTTGCGCTCTTCGACTTCCGGTGAAACGCAACGCGATGGTCATGGCAAGGAAACTAATTTCAAAGGAAATTTGCAGAACTCCTCGTTCGGTGAGGTGAGTCGATATTTCCTTTCTTCTCTTCCAAGATGGTAAGGGATGTTCCGCTTATCAAAGTTAGGTAAATTATAAAGACTTTCTGTTATAAATGAAAAAGAACAAAAATCGCGGTTATAACGATTCGAGACATTGAGGAAACAAGATTTGATCGTGAAATGCTAAATATAGATTAGACGAATGAGCGATGAGGATCTGAGGGAGATGGGGATGACGCCAAATGCGTTGGGTCAATTGAGGAACATTGTCAGAAATCAGACGAGCAACGGTCTCAGCCAACTCGGTATCGACAAGAAGCTGGAGAGTACGAATAACTCAGCACATCCGGGTGTAGAGCAGAGCGATAACGAGGTACGGCAATAACGATAATGACATCATGACATAGATTTATCCGAGATTAGTAGAGACATTCGTAGATAGACCCAACCATCAGTATGAAGAGAAATAGCGTGCTCGTTCATTTACGTACAACGATGGAAGAATTAAAAGAACCAATTACTTTTTGTCTATCATTAAAATTACGTAAACGAAAGAAATAAAACAAAGGAATAATTCGAGTTCTGTATTTATAAACAAGATCGAGCCATCGACTGAAATCGAGAATTCGGTGAATGCTTGCAATTTTATATCTTTGGAGAGAAATTATTATATTTTACATTGTTTAAATAAACGAATTGTGAAAAATAAAACAATGAATTGTAACATTCTAGGAATTGCAGCAGCAACAGGCTCAGCAGCAACAGCAGCCGATGCAACAACAGATGCATCATCAGCACAATCACGTAAACACCAGCAACATGAGGCGGTATCCGACAATTTCGCAATTAGAACCGGCACCCATGCAAATGTATCCTCCACCGCCAATGTACGCGGCACAGAATGCTCAATGCTACGGTTGCATAGGCATGCCAGTAGCCGGTTTCCCAACGCGTTACTCGAAGTCAGTTCTCGTTACACGAGCAATGAACAAAATATTACAATAATAATCTCACTAAGTTTATCGATTCTCAAAACACAAAGAGACAAGTTTCCTGAAACTAAAAATGAATTTTTTTATTGTAGATGTAACGCTCAGCATCTTTACTGTACGACGCAGCTTCAGGCACTTCGTTTGGATCCGGAAAGTAGTCGTCATTGTTCCCAAAGCAGCAGTTCGGAAAGTACAGGAAGTCGTTCACCGCCTGAAACTCCTCCCGCTGTACCATGGGTGAACGAAACAACGGTTGTAGCGTCCTCGTCCTCGTCGTCCTCGAGCACGGATCATCTCGCGGCATCCTCGGGAACGTTGCCGTCTTCTTCGTCGCACCATTCCACGGTAGCGCAAACGCATCAGGGTGGTCAATCGATGCAACCGCAGATTTCTGAACGAACGCGAAATCAATCGAAGAAACATCAGTCGCACGTTATGCGACAGAAAAATCAGATGGTGAATGGAGCAACGAGCGGTGGTAATGGGAGTAATAATGGCGGTGGTAACAACGGCGGTGTTCCACAAAATTTGCCACACTGCGTCTCGTTCGCCGGACCACCGACACAGTCGCAAGTCACCTTCCTGCCACAAGCACACTTTCCTGCGCTCAGACCGAGCACTGGTATTTACTCAAACTTCTCGCACGCTGCGTACGTGAGACCAACGTATCAAGCGACGTATCAGCCTAACGGCGAGATGATGTACCAATATTCGGGCCAACCTGTACCCGGTGGTACACCACCACCGCCTCCAGTTGCCGCAGCACCGCAATCTTACATGCCATCCGCCCCTGTTGTCACTTACACACCGGCCATACCTTCTGGTAAAATATCGTGTTATAATTGTGGCAGTAGCAGCCATTTAGCGGCCGACTGCAAGGACCAAACGATGGAGGAACTCACGAAGAGAGGTGGGTTGGTTTCAGAGTTTATCATCGTTACACAATCGTTTCGATGGAATCGAACGTAGAGAAGTAATTACTAATAAAATAGAACCGAAGTCCATTCAATTTTCATAAATAACAAAAATCAAAAGTTGAATTAATCAAAAGAACAAATACAAATTTGCTTAGCATCTCTTTTTCTTCTTTTCTTTATATTTATATTAACGAAGTTTACAAAATATATTTTACATCATGAAGACAAATGACGTGAATGATTTTTGGTTTGTTTGTTCAAAAGAACAAATATAAATTTGCTTAGCATCTCTTTTTCTTCTTTTCTTTATATTTATATTAACAAAGTTTACAAAAGATATTCTACATCCTGAAGACAAATGCTGTGAATGATTTTTTGTTTGTTTGTTCAAAAGAACAAATACAAATTTGCTTAGCATTTCTTTTTCTTCTTTTCTCTATATTTATATTAACGAAGTTTACAAAATATATTCTACATCCTGTGATGTGAACGATTTTTGGTTTGTTTGTTCAAAAGAACAAATACAAATTTGCTTAGCATTTCTTTTTTTTCTTTTCTCTATATTTATATTAACAAAGTTTACAAAATATATTCTACATCCTGAAGACGGATAATGTGAATGATTTTTTGTTTGTTGTTCAAAAGAACAAATACAAACTTGCTTATCATTTATTTTTCTTCCTTTCTCTATATTTACATTAACAAATTTTACAAAATATATTTTACATCCTGAAGACAAATAATGTGAATGATTTTTTGTTTGTTCGCAGCATCGTATCGGCTGGACTACGGGGTAATGAAACAGCCAGGAGAGTGCCCGAGTTCCGACAAGTGATCCCCTGCCATCAATCATGCTAATTATCATCGTCATCAGTATCATCGTCATCGTCATAATAACTCACGAAACATTTATCGGTATAGTCAAAATCATCATCATCATCATCATCATCATCATCATCATTTACAACAACAGCAACAACAACAACAACAACAACAACAACAACAACACTATCAGCATCAACAACGTCAACAGCAATTGCAGCAGCAACATTATCATGTAAACAGCGCGGTCGGCACGCTCCAGCCTAAGAATCAATCAAAAACTGATTACCGTTCAACGTGCAGACTTTCGGTGACTTTTTTAGATTACAATCCGTATATTCAAAGCGAGAATTTTTTTAAAGGAGACGTTTCACAGTTCACGGTACCAGGTATACTTTTTACAAGTTCTTATTTATGATAGCGATTATTACTATTATTATTAATTATATTACTATCATTATTTTATTATTAATATAAATATAACGAAAAGACGAAGGAAAAAAAAATATAGCGATAATGTACAAAGCATAACGGAATATGATATTATTATTATTATTATTATTATTATCTATGTTTTTAGGATACATATTTAAGACAATTTTGAGAAAAACTTGCGCTAGTGAATGCTCGCGTTTTTTCAACTATCTCCACACCGCAAAACAAAAAACAGAAAAAAACAACCCCTCGACCCTTCTCTGTCTCTGCTGAAACAAAAAAAAAACAACAAAAAAAAAGTGAAAGAAAAGAAGCATCTCCCTTTGTCTTTTTCTCGTGCGTTTGGCAATTGCGTTGAGTAAAAGAGATTCGAATGGAAAAAGAAAAAGCTCTAACTAGTTAACCGTTTGAGTACTTACTACTATCGAAATAACTATTACTATCGCTATTTACCCCTCTTCACTATTTACCATTTAAAAAAAAAACAGCGTCACGATTAACGAGCTGTTTGATTTGTATGCGTAAACGGATATATATACACACATAATGTAATACGTGTTTACAAGTATGTATTTATATATATCCGTTGAAAACAAATAACGAAAAAGGACATGTATATATTTATTTATATATATATATATAAATGTGTGTGGGTGTGCGTGTGTGTGTATATATATATATATATGTAAATATATATTTTTTCTTTTCGTTTAGCGACGAAGAAACCATAAGTGTTCGATTTATCTAGCTGCCGTTGCGCTCCTTGTGCGTGTGTGTGTGTAAAAAAAGAAAAGAAACCATACAAGTTAACGAACGATAATGAAGAAATTGAAAAGTTTAAGTAAGATAAAAAAAAGATAAGAAGAAAAATAAAGCTGCTCACATCCACTCACTCGATGAATCGTCGATTAGCTATTAAAACAAGTAGCTGATAGTTAGGTGATTAAAAAGCAAAAGTTTAAAAAGTTGATGATAAAGAAAAAGCAAAATGAAGCAACTCTCTCTCATCCTAATTAACTGTAGTTAACGAGCAATTACGTGTGCAACTTTGAGCAATTTTATACGACCTTTTATCGATCGTCCCACTTTTTTAAGCGTCAGAAATATAAAAATATGAAGGACTAAGTGACAAAACAAAAACACATTCACACTTAAAGTTAGCGAGGTTTAAAAGCGACCGTTGATTGTAAACAAAAACATTGATTTGTTCTTCTTCCTCTTGGTATACGTAAAGAAAGAAAAAAAAACTTGGGCGAGCGATTGGTCCATTGTCCTGCGGTTGCATTTATGAATTTTTCAACAAACAACAAAAAAAAACATATACAGGGTGGATTTCATAAGGTGTCGCAAACTTTATTTTAAGGTAGATGGGATCATTACAAACAAAAGTTGCAAATATACATTGGCGATATTTTGAATAGTTTACGAGATATGGATTGTTAAAGTTGGTCCAATCAGAGCGCGGCGAGAAGCGTTGGAGCCGCACACTCCCCGCCCTAGCAGCTAATGTCCGAGAAATAAAAATGACTGCGTAATAATATAATAAATAAAATTGACTGGTCTGAATTCTGCAAGCCCAAATATAATGCTCTACACTGTGCTATCTCTATGGCTAGAGTGAGAGTGGGCGGGCTCCAACACTTCTCGACGCGCTCTGATTGGACCAACTTTAAAACGTTATATCTCGTAAACTATTGAAAATATCCCTAATGTATATTGACAACTTTTGTTTGTAACGATCCCATCTACCCCGAAATCAAGTCTTGTATCACCTTATCAAATTCACCCTGTATATCTAAAATGAAGAAAAAAAAATACAAAAATAATGAAAAAAAAAGAACAAAGACATTAATGACTTGGGGGCAGGATCGCAAAAAAAAATTTCAGAGTTTGAAAATTCCTCTTAAGCAAGAATGTGAATGAGAGAGAGAGAGAGAGAGAGAGAGAGAAAGGGGCAATTAAGTGATAAAAGCCGATTCTGTGTAAATAGACGCTAAGTACCTAATAAGTACCAAGTAACTGTGAACGATGGCGGACGAGAGCGTGATTGTGTGTAAACCTGTTTAAAAACAGAAGAAAGAAAAAGAAATGAAAAAAAAAAAAAAACTAGCAGAATTGTCCAAGATCCAAATTTTAATTCGTACGCTCCAAGGGGGACGTGTCCGTGTCGAATAATTTCGAGCTTTAAAAATCACTCCAGCGTTGCGAGCAAAGATAAGAGAAAGAAAAAAATTAAAAAAAAAAACAAAAATATTTAATTTCCTCGAGTTTGCCTAATTCGTTAAAAATCAGGCAAAGAATACAAGAAATAAACGAATAAATGAATTTTAATAAGAAAAAGAAGTAAAAGCAAAAAAAAAAGAGAATTACAATAAAAAAATTAAAAAATAAAAAGTAACGGGACCGATTCCTGTCGTACAACGAAAAAGAGAATTAAACAAATAACAAAAACAAACAAAAATCGTCATCGATCGTCTCTCTCGTCCGCGATCCTCTGCGCGCGCTCGTTCGAATCGAAGAGAAACAAAATTAAGACAGAAGAAAAAAACAAAAAAAAAAGGAAATTTAAGAAAGATAAAGATAAAATTGTAAACGTAAGCAAATCTCGTCGAGAATTTTTAAGCGCTAATTACAAAATGAAGAAGAAAAGAAAATGAAAAAAAAAGGGAAAAGAAGAAAACTAGTCACGTGTGATACTGGCAAACAAGATTGTCTTTTTTTTTTTAATTTTTTTTTTTGCTTGTTTATTGTTTCCAGAATGGTCATTGTTACTTCGAATTAAAAACAAACACGCTTAATTACACAAACATAAAAAAAGAACACAGAAACACAAAAAAACAAAAACAAACAAATAAACAAACAAAAGTACACAGCTTTGAGAATCTTCGAGTTCCTACGTCGAACTTTTATGTGCGTGCGTGCGTGCGTGCGTGCGTGCGTGTGTGTGTGTGTGTGTGTGTGTGTGTGTGTGTGTGTGTGTGTGTGTGTGTGTGTGTGTCTGTGTGTATTTTTTTTAATAGCGAGAATGATACGTGATAAGGAAAAGGAGAGTTAAAGAAAAAAAAAATAATATAAACAAAAAAAAAACAGAGAGAGAAAAGAAAAGTGGGAATCGTTATTGGAGATTTGTCGAATCGATATTGAACGCAGCGATGAGATTTTGTTTTCCCTTCTTCTCGCACGAGGGTCTCGCCCCGATTTTAATTAATATATATATATTAATTAAAACATACACATTAAAACATGTGTGTGTGTGTGTTTTAATTAATTTGTCTTGCGATTAATTGAGGGCGATTATAAATTATTGTAATTATTGTTTTACGTCGTTTCGGACGAATCAAATAGGCCGTATCCTTATACAGTTTAAGAGTCTTTTAAGCAAGTTAATTTGTAAGAAAAAAATACGAGAGAGAGGATGAAACAAACAAAACAAAAAAAGAAAATAGAAAAAAAAACACCGACAATGCGACATCGAAACGAAGACGACACGCTGCGTCGTGCGCAAAATATACAAAAAAAGAGGAGAAAGAAGAAGAAAAAAACGAGATTCGTCGTCGAGGAAGGAGAAATCATTTTTTTTTATTTAAAAACAAATGGTTTGTTTTTTGTTTTTTTTTTTTTTTTTTTTGCGTTTATTTCTCATTTCTCGACGACGACCTGGCTCGTCTCTCGTCCGATCACACGAGTATACGTCCGAACTTTTTTAAATTAACGGCGATCGTTACTTCTAAAAAAAAAAAAAAAAAAAAATGAAAAAAATTTGGAATTTTTTTTTTTTTGTTTTTTTTTCTTGCTATTGACAATTTGTCGTTTATATCGCGATTTTGTTGTTTCAAAATCGGGGGGGAATAGCTAAGTAAGTGGCGTTTTCGCCGTTTTCGCGAGATCGGCTAAAAAGTAAAACGAGATTTTTGGGGAATTTTTTAATTCTCTTCTCGTTCGCTCGATCGTCTCGTAACGACTGTTCAGTTACAAAGAAAGAAAGAAAGAAAAAAAAAAACAAAATGAAAAACCGTCGTTCAAGAAATCGCGAAACGCACAAAATGTTAAATTTAATAATAATAATAATAATTAAATCGTAATTTTGGGTGAACGATGCTCAAAGAATTAAGGGAAAAAAAACAAACAAACAAATTGAAAACAGAAAATAAATAAAAATTGAAAAAAACGAAGAAAAAAAAATAAAAACTAAATTACACGCTCGCCGATCTCGCGAATTTTTGTCAATCGGTGAAAACGCCTTTCTGTATTGCGCGTTGACGAGAAGAGACCCCGGGATACAACAAAAGGGTGAGGGCAGAGGAGGAGGGGAGGGATTAAGGGGGTGAGAAATGCTCGAGAGAGCGAAAACTATAACAAACTTTGGGATTTTTTTTCAAAGAAAGTAAACGACGTATCGAAATTTTGTAAAAAGCTTGTCATTATACGAGTATCGAGGATTGTTTATGAATTTTATCAGAGCTGTAATAAAGAAAATGGCGGCTTGGCAGGGATTTTCCCAATTGCGTTTTTTCGTTTTCATTGCTGCGTGGTTGTGCCCATAACTGCTACAATTTCAAAGCTACAATGATAAACCAAAAATCATTCGATAAATTACGATAACAGCTTCGATGCTACGTAGGATTATTTTTTAAAATTGATTTCTGCAAAAGTGGCGCGTTGTTGAACAAAAATTTCGAAAAAAAACGGAAGAAAATTGTTAATAACATATGAACTATGCGATATAAACAAAAAAATCTTACGTAGTATCGAAGCTGTTATCATAATCTATCGAATGCTTTTTGATTCATTACTCTAGCTTCAAAATTGCAGCAGTTATGGACTCAGCAAGGTAGCAACGCAAAAGAAAACCCGCAGCTAGGAAAATGCCGCCATTTTGTTTCCCACAGCTCTGATAAAATTTATAAACACTCCTCGATACTCGTACAATAACCACCTTTTTACAAAATATCGATACGTTGTTTAGTTTCTTTGAAAAAAAATCTCAAACTTTGTTACATTTTTCTCCCTCTTAAATTAATTTACCCCCCTTAAGGAGATTGAGATTCACATTGTGTATATTGAGAAGTTCAAATTTACTTGATCAAATCAGTATTAAACGCTTAGGAAAGAAAGAGAGTGAGATAAAGAGGAAAGAGGAAAATGGCAAAAGATAAAAAAAAAATCAAAAACTCACAGAAATCATATCACTCGCGATGAGGATTTAATTGAGAGGGAGGGGGGGGGGGGGCAGAGACGATAAGGGTCCGAAAGAGATTATAGTAAAATAGTGATAACGATAATAACGATGCACCAAAATCGTGATAAGCAAAAAATAAAAAAAAAATACAAACTACTAAAAAAGCGACGACTAGGAGAAAATTTGTGAAACGCTGAGGGAAAACAAAAGTGAGGAGGGGGGGGGGGCAGAAGGGAATAATCGAAAAATTTTCTCGCTCGACAAAAATATTGATCGTGTTCGATCGTGTTAAAATTTCTTTTCTGTTTTTTTTTTCAATCGAATAATATTTATAAAAAAAATAATAATAATAACAATAATAATAATAATGATATGAAAATTTAATAAAAAAGAGAATTCATTCGAACGAAAAAGTTCGAAGAAGGCGAGATAAAAATGTCGGATTTGTACGAAGACGATGGAAAAGACAAAGAAAGAAAAAGAAAAAGAACCCGAGTCGAGGCGAGTCATAAATTGAAGAAAAAAAAACAGAAATCCGTATAATATTTTGCATCGGCAATAAGTGACTTACGCACGTACAATTTGTATTATAATTTTTTTTTTTTTTTTTTCTTTCCACGTTTAGGAGACTCGTGAATAAGAGAGAGAGAGAATGATTAATTCTTTATTTGATCGAATTTTTTTTTCCTTCGTATTTATATAAATATATATATATATATATATATATATATATATATATATATATATATATATATATATATATATATATATATAAATTTATTTTATTTATTTTAATATTTATTTTATTTATATATATAAATAAAATAAATATATATAAATTAATAAATTATATATATACGAAGGAAAAGAAAATATATATGTATGTGTATGTATGTATGTATTCTTTTTTCGACGATCGTTCAACCACGTATTAGGGGGAGGGGCGGGGAGGGGGGAGAATAATCGTTTAACGACGAAAGAATTGCCATTATGTTTGTCGTCCAAACTAAGTAATTTTTAAGCGAATTATTATTATTATTATTATTACTTGGATTTAAATTTAGGGCTCGAGCCATTTAGAGGCGGCTGCTACGTAATAAGAAAGAAAACAAAAACGCAAGAAAAAAGAGAGAAAACAAACACACACACACACACACACACAAAGGAAAAAACGTATGAGAGTGCGAAAGTAAGAAAGTGAGAGAGAAAACAAAAAAAATTTAATAAAACAAAATGAAAACCAGGCGTCGCGTTTGCGGATCGGAGACAATATATGTGCTTAAAAAAAAAACAAATAAAACAGAAAGAAAGAAAAAATTAAGAACGAAAAAGAGAAGAAAAAATTAAGAACGACAAAGAGAAGAAAAAAAGAAGAATTACAAACGAGCAAAAAAAAACAACTAGAAAAAAAAATTATCGCCAAACGAGGACAGAGGCAAGCCCGAAATTATTTCAGCGTGTAAAAAGACTAATTTGGAATAATTGGATATTTAAGAGAGCGCGGCGAGAGAGAGAGATACAAAAAATTAGAAACCAAAAAAAGAAAAAAAAATAATTAAACGATAAGCGACAGCGAAAAACACGACTTTATAAGTCTGATCGTTTGTTCGGAGTGCCTGAAATAAGTGCGTGTGTGTCCTGCGAGACTAAAGAGAGAGAGAGAGTGAACGTGGAACAAAGAAAAAAGCGTTCGGGGGAGCGATTGAAGTTTTTTTTATTTTGTGTTTTTTGTTTTTTTTTTGATCATCTTTTTTGTCTTTTTTTTTAACGACAACGATATAGAAATTAGCTTCGACATTGTCAAAGTACTGAGATTTTTTATCGTCGGTTGAACGAGGATTTTTTTTTTGTTTTGTTTTTTTTTTCTTTGGAAAATTCGTCGTGGAAAATTCAAATCTTTTTTTTTTCATACGCCACATACACGCATGGACAGACGGACGGATCTCTCAGATCGCCCGTCCGTGAATGGTCGACGAACGAAAAGTAAATCTAAAAAAAAAAAAGAGAAAGAAAGAAAAAAAAGAATACGAATAAATAAATTAATGAATTGCGTTGGTGATCGTCCAGTTTTGTTTGAGATTGCTCGAGGAATCGAATTTTGTGCTTATGTAATTTCCTATAAGAAACAAAAACAAAAATTGAAGAAAAAAAAAATCATAAAATAATGTGAAAAAGAAAAAAAAAAGCAAACAACAATAACAACAACAACACAAAGAACAGGAGTGAGTCCAAGGGATGAATAATGGTTGGGTTTGAGGGTGAGAGAAAAATGAGGGAAAAAAAAGAAAACAGAAAAAAAAAGAGGAAAGAAAATCGTGTGCGGGTTTGTGCCACTCTAGGTCATGTACATATAAAAGTATAAAGAAAAGAGAGAGAGAGAGAGAAAAGAAGTTTACATACAAACATGTGATGTGTATATACACACTATATATATGGAAATATTGAGATATATTTGTAAATTCTGTTATCTGAAAGCATTATAAATATTTTAACCTCCTGTAATAAAATATTTAATAAAAAAAAAACGTTACCAACCAAAAGACCGACGGCGAGAGATCACTTTTTCATCCAGTTTTAATCTTTATGTATCTTTTATTTCAGAGACAAACGACGTTTAATATTTTTATTCCTAGATGGGAAAATAAAATACTTTTTTTTAGGGAGAAAAATTAATTTTTTAATTATTATAATTTTTAATTATTGTATAAAAAATTAGGGAGGAGAATAAGAAAGATGTTTTCGTTGAAAAATTATAATTGCAAGTGTTGGTTGTATAGTTTTGCAACGTAGAGGTCGAACGATATTGTTGGAGGAAGTTGGGTATTTATGTATACAGGGTGAGTTTTATAAGATGTAACTGACTTTATTTTAAGGTAGATGGGATCATTACAAACAAAAGTTGTAAATATACATTTGGGATATTTTGAATAGTTTACGAGATATAACGTTTTAAAGTTGGTCCAATCAGGACGCGTTGAGAAGCGTTGGCACCGCCCACTCCCCGCCCTAGCAGCCAATGCTGGGGAAATAAAAATGATTGCGTATAATATAATAAATAAAATTGTCTGCTCTGAATTTTGCAACCCAAAATGTAACGCCCTGTGCTATCTCTATAGCTAGGGTGAGAGTGGGCGGCTCCAACGCTTCTTGGCGCGCTCTGATTGGACCAACTTTAAACATTGATATCTCGTAAACTATTAAAAATATTCCCAATGTATATTTGCAATTTTTGTTTGTAATGATCCCATCTATCGTAAAATAAAGTTTGAGACATTTTATGAAATTCACCCTGTATATATATATAACCCACACGCTTTCTTATCAGAAATATTCTTATCGGGAAAGTAGCCGCAACATCCGGACGTCTCGGTTCTATGCCGGAGACTGAAACACACACAGTGTAATAATAAGCAAGATTAAAAAAAAGAAACTTGTGGGGTCTATTGCGTATCGAAATTGAGTGTATAACGGGAATAATGAGTTTGCAGTTGGAGTAGGTTGACCGTTCGACCTTAGACTAATCGTGGCCGGGAAGTCACGGTGTCGAGAGTACGAATCGGATAAACAGAAGCGAATCGAGTTTATTTCTCAGTATCTAGTTTTATCGACGCTATATCTATATACATTTACCACGAATGGTTCCATCACATCTTTCCTTTCTCTCTATAACCAAGAAAAAAAAGACCTTTTTGTATTTTAGTTTGAAAATTAATTTACTTTCTTCCCTTTCCAGGAACCGACTTATTTTTAAACCTTGATATTTATCCTGTCCAATGTTCGAGTCGTGGAACAAAAAAATTAATACACACACGTTTGTATCTACATATACAAGCTATAAAAAAAAATACGTTGGGAATAATATTGTAACCGTTAGGACACCAGCAATGGTGGTAAGTACGAAGTTACGAGAGCGAACGTATAATATCGAGCCGATCGAACGTGTGACAGTCGCGGATGCGGAAGAGGATGTGCGAGAGACAGAGATAGGAGAATGGAGGAGTGGAGGCAAGAAAAGAATAGAGAGTAAGAAAAAAAGGGAGAAAAGTAGGAATAAGAATAAGAAGAAGAGCATGAAGACATAAGTGGGGTTTTGGAGGAGGATAGTTTGTGTGTGGAATCGTCCGACGAACAAAGACAACGAAAGGCTTACTCCTCTCCCTCGCAGCCTGACGAGCTCACTCGTTCACTGTGGTGGGGTCGCGTTCGGACTCTCAGGGGTTGCCCCTATACCGTTACGCTGTGTTAAAATGGCGGAGTCTGCGCACAACTCCGCGGGGTCGAAGCTGGGAGCCCCGAGGTGGATGGGGTGTGGTGGTGGGGGGAGTAGAAATAAACGAAGGTCTCCACCTCTCTCTCTCTCTCCTCCAGTACTCGATCGCTCAATATTCATCCCCCGGCCGGACGAGTGTGCGAGCGCATCGCCGTTAGCGAGAAGACTCGACCAAGTGCGCCATCATACTGCCGCGCCACCGTCGCGTCGATCGCCGCGCATGCGCACTACGTCACGCCACCGGGGCAGGGGAAGGGGAAACGTTGAAACTGTACGAGCCTCTCCTTCTTTGCGTCCTCGCCCGCGGAGCTGTTCGATCGCGGCAGAGTTCTCGTCCGCGTCAAACCATCGAGACCACCAACGGTTACGGCATTACCGAAGGCATTGAGAGAAAAGATTCTTACGAGAACGTAATAAAAAAAAGAAATTGAGATTATTCTATCTTCATTCCGGATTATTAAAGAGAGTTATTTGTTTGACGGCAAACGAGGAGTTATTGAGAGAGAAGGCTAAAAAGAGAATTAATACAGAGAAACGTCGAGAGAACGAGAGGAGGAGGAAGACTTTTTTTTAACCAAGGCGCGAACCTTTGCTACGAGCCACGATGGACGACAAGAATAAGCAGGTCGAGCAATATTATACGCCGCCACCAAAATTGGGAAAATGGGAGGGTTTCAGCCTCTTTATGTGGAACTCGGAGACGGGACAGTTCATGGGCCGGACAGGGGCTAGTTGGGGTAAGTCACGAGAAATTGATTCGCCCTATTTTCTATACTTTTCTTTTTCTCACCCTTATACAAATACCAACCCCTTTTCCCAGAAAAAAGAGTAAAAAAAATTTTTTTTCTTTTATTTATTGGCAAGCTGGAAACGTAACGATGGGGTGGTGGCTCGACGAAAATCGATCGAACAGTGTTTAGTTGTACGAAATTCTTGCAAGGGGGTTGTACGACCCTGTATTTTCAAACGAGTGGATAACATTGTAAGAGACAAAAAGGATGGGAAGAAAGAAAAATCGTTTTATCAACTTTCATCCCTCTTGGCGCGCAATCGATGAGAAACTCTCCCCCTCTTCTTCGCTATTCCAAACCCACCCCCTTACCTGCTCCTCATCCCCCTCTACACCATCGGCGGAAAATCTTTCGCGGTTGCTACGCCCATGACGTTCGTTACATGGGCGAACGAAAAATGCATAAGACCGATCCGGATCTCGTTTCTTTTTTAGCCGGGGGTGGGAAAGGGGTTGCATTCGTTGCATTTTTATCATCATTAAATCAACGTTAATTTTCATTGATGGTTGATTAATAATTCGGGTTTTAGGGGTGGGGGTGAGTTTCCCTGGAAGAACCTGGTTTTTAATAATTCTCACCTTTTTTTGATTCTATTGACCGGATCAAGGGTTGAAAATTTAATCCGAGGGTAAAATTAGATTCTAACTTTAGAAAATCTCGACATTGACAATTTTACTTTTACATCGTCGCTCGGATATTTAAATTAATAACGATATCAACATTTTTGCAGAAATTTCACATTTATCAACAACCCTAAAAAATTACAGGGTGAATCTCGATTCTATAAATTGTCCAAAAAACTAAATTCCCAAAATTATATTTATCTCAAAAATACAAAAATTGAGATAACGATAATTCCCAATACATATCGACCCTCGATTAACAACCCTACAAAAAAAACTACCCCTACACTAAACCTCGATTTTGCAATTTTCCGATCAATACTCGTCCGCAATGGCGTCGGGTAAACTGCAGCGTAGGGTCGAGGCACGAGATCTGGTAAAAGATTAACAGAATCGAGGCTATCGCGTGTTACGTGAATTACAATATTTCTCGTTATGCGGGGGTAGTTCCCTCTTTTTCGTTATCGTTTTCGGTTCTGTTCCCAATGTAAGGAGAGGGTTGAAATTTTTTTGTAAAATCAATAAGTCCGGTACTTACATGTGCCCGACATATGTAGACAAAAAGGAGAAAATCAAGAGGGTGAAAGGGGCGAGTGGGGGATGGTACACGTTTAGGCACGACCTTAAATCGGTGCTAGGACCTCTTGGGTGGGGGCGCAAAGGTCACATACTTGCATTTCGTATGTATGTCGTCTGCTAACAGTCAGTTATCAGTGGTAACTAACGTTCTATATACTTTTCACTATATACATACATACATATATTTGTATGTGTGTGTGAGGGTGTGTATGTGGGGGTGGGTGTGTGTGTGTGTGTGACGTGACGTAACAAAAATTCGAGACAGACAGGCAGACAGACTGCGGGAAAATACCACGATTTTCACCGCGGTCGTTTAGACACGAGGAGGGTGAAACACCCCTCTCCTCCCTTTTATACCTTGAAGGCTCGATCGATCTGTTCTGAAATCAATAAAACGCGCGTTCTCTCCGTAGACGAGAAATTTTATCCAGTCTGCACGACGCCATCGTTTCTACGTTTGGCTTGCTATAGCCAACTTTTACCTTTTTCTTCCCTCTAATCTACCTTTTTTATCGTACCCTTGATGTTAGGGGTGTCTTTTGTCGATTTATAGATTTTTGAGGGGAATCGTGACTCGTCATTGATTTTGGCTGGAATTTGGAAAATTAGAGTTTTTTTGTTGGGGTGACAAGATTGAGGGATGTTTGTGTTGGATAAGTAAGGGTTGAGGAAAATTGTGAAATATTGTTAAAATTGATAAGATTGGGGTGGTTAGAAGGGGTTGAGCAAAGTAAGAATTTAATTAAAATAAAATAATGCAATTTAATGGTAGAAATAAATTAAGGGTTGATAAATTATAAATTACTGATTTAAGGGTTGAAAAAAATTTCACGCCAGAATCAATGGCGAGAGTGACAATCGTAATTGATGGAATTATTTTGTGATGAAATTGTGATTATGGTTCTCGCGAGAGAAATTATTTAAGGGTGGTTTTTATGTTTCTCTTGTTTTTAATTATCGAAATTTTCTGGAAAGGTTTGTCTCGAAAGATTGCGATTTTCAAATTTTCGCTATCGATCATACCGAAAAGAGCTTGATAGTTCGGGACGGAGCAGCCCTAGGCGTTTCCACCCTCTTCCTGAAACTGGGTCATTCGCGGTTTGTTGCGTGCGATATTAGCAACCCCTAACATTTTTGGTCCCTATCCATCTCCATGAAGCGATGGCTCGTTCCGTAACACTTCCGCGAGTTATTCCGGTGCACTATCGATCGTAAAGACGAACGTTCCTACGAGACACTTGGAGTCGTCCTGATTTACAACCCTCTCAACCTGACGCTCGACCCTTGTCGAAACGTCATCCCTCTTTGTTAACGGACAACAAGAAAATGGTATCGTCCCTTTAATTATACAAGGAAATGTCATTTTTTTTTTGAGGAAAATTGTGCAACAACCCCTTTCAACCCTTACAGTCTGACCATCAACCCTTGTCAAAGTTCATCCCTCCTTGGTAACAAAAATCAAGAAAATCGAATCGTCCCTTCAATTATACAAGGAAAATTCATGTTTTTTTTTTTCGAGGAAGATTGTGTATCAACCCCTTTCAACCCTTCCAGTCTAAACCTCAACCCTTGTCAAAACGCGATCCCTCCTTGGTATAAAAAATCAAGAAAATCGTATCCTCCCTTCAATTATATAAGCAAATTTCATTTTTTTTTCGAGGAACATTGTGCATCAACCCCTTTCAACCCTTCCAGTCTGAACCTTCAACCCTTGTCAAAACGTGATCCCTCCTTGGTAACAAAAATCAAGAAAATCGTATCCTCCCTTCAATTATACAAGGAAATTTAATTTTTTTTCGAGGGAAATTGTGCATCAACCCCTTTCAACCCTTCCAATGTGACCATCAACCCTTGTCAAAACGCCATCCCTCCATGGTATCAAAAATTACCAAAATTGTATAATTTCTTTGCCTAAACAACGACCTTTATTTATAAAAAATCGTCCTTCAACCCCAGAGCAATTTTTCAACCCCTATTTTCCAACAAACCTTGAGTTTCTAATTTTCTCTACGAAAAGTCACCCTCGGAGAGAAACGATAGAAAAAAATGAGGCAATATTTCGCGAGCGACGCTTACAAGCAATGTTATCAGTCCCAAGATGATTCAACCCCCTAGTCTCGTTGCTACGAAAAAAAAAACTTCACACGCCCGAACTAAAAAAAAAACCAAGATGAAAGAAATCTTCGTAAAAACGGCTTATTCATCGTATTTCTGAAACGAGTGCAACGAGAGGTCCTAGAAAATTCAGATGGCCGGACGATCGATGAGGGAGGATATGTACAGAGAGACGCAGTATAACCTCTTTTACCCCCTCCCCTACTTAGTGACGTAGACGTTCTAGGGTGCACCAGGTGAGGAAACCTCGAAGCGCATCGTCGTAGCGGCGACCCGAGCTTACACAATTTTCCCAACCCTTATTTTCCCATCATTTATAGCAATATGAAAAACCACCCCTAAACACTACCCCCAAGGGAAATTTTTTTTTTTTATTTCTCTTTCGACGAAATTATCGATGAACGTTATTAAACGAGTCCGCCATTTTGAAAACCGAACGAAAATGTCGATAAGCTTGTCGCAAGAACGTACTTACCACCCTTGGTTTTAATTTATAGCGAAAACGTAGGAAAACTTGGTGGTACACGTTGGTATGAAACGGACGGACAATGCGGATATTTGTGTCGAGGGAGATACTTCGCCAGGCCGTTGGGGATCAATAACCTACCCCTGCACCGTGGCTAGGTATATATCGGGGTCGTAGCACTATTAGCGAACCGTTTCTTTTCCACGCTATTTCATACGTCTCTATAGAAGTGAGGTAACGTGCAAGTGAAAGATGGCGTCGCTAAAATTATAGGGGGGTGAATTTTCATATGGCGCCGATTTAATTATGAGGGGGAGGGGTGAATTTTTTAATGGCGCCGATAATATTATGAGGGGTGGATTTTCGAATTGCGGCGATAAAATTGGAGGGGGAGGGGGAGGATTTTCGAATGGCACCGCTAAAATTGTAGGGGGGTGCATTTTCGAATGGCACCAATAAGATTATAGGGGGTGAATTTTCGAATGGCTCCGATAAAATTTTGGGGCGTGAATTTTCGAATGGTGTTAATAAAATTATAGGGGGTTGAATTTTCGAATGGTGTTAATAAAATTACAGGGGGTTGAATTTTCGAATAGCACCGATAAAATTATGGAGGGGGTGAATTTTCGAATGGCGCTGATAAAATTATAGGGGGGTGAATTTTCAAATGGTGTTAATAAAATTGTAGGGGGTTGAATTTTCAAATAGTATTAATAAAAAGCATAAGGGGTTGAATTTTCGAATGGCGCCGATAAAATTATAGGGGGGGGGGGGTGAATTTTTGCATTATCGCCAATAAAATTATAAGGGGTGAATTTTCAAATGGTGTTAATAAAATTATAGGGGGTTGAATTTTCGAATGGCGCCGATAAAATTATGGGGGATTGAATTTTCGAATGGCGCCGATAAAATTATGGGGGTTGAATTTTCGAATGGCGCCGATAAAATTATAGGGGGGTGAATTTTCGAATGGCGCCAATAAAATTATAGGGGGGTGAATTTTCGAATTGCGTCGTTAAGATTGTAGGGGGGTGAATATTCGAATGGCGCCGACGATGAATCATTCGTTGCATTATTATTGAGGACGTCGGGAAAGAAAAACAAGAAACCACGGCGAGAAACTCGGAGAAGTGGGGGATGACCGTTTCCTCGACCGGATGATTACTTTTGCTCCCCTCGACCTCCCTTCCTTCGTTCCCATTACGCCTCCCCTCGTTGCCAAGACCGACCATTTGGTTTTTCAATATACACTCGACGTCTCGCATTTCCCTGAGAGAGGACGAAGCCATTGCTGGGCGTGCATTCGACCCTCGCGACATCCTTTCCGGTTTTATCTCGTCACCACCGGAAGTCACTGGGACGCCATTAGTATTGTGTTCACCCGTGTCCTGTTTAATCGTCGGATACATTTTCGTTATGTTCGCTATGTTAGGGTCTTATTTTAGAAAATTTATGGTTTTATGAATTTAGATGAAAAATTATCTTATTAGATTTTGTAGATACATTTTTATCTAGAGTGAAGATCCGCGTTCTGTTTAATCGACAGATGCATTTTCCTTATGCTCAGCAAGTTAGGATCTTAGGTTTTAGAAAATTTATGGATTTATGAATCTACATGAAAAATTATCTTATTAACTTTTGTAGATACATTTTTATCTGGAGTCGAAATCCGTGTCCTGTTTAACCATCTGATGAAATTTCTAATGTTCACCACGTTAGTTTCTTATGTTAGTAAAATTGTGCATTTATGAATCGAGATGAAAAATTATCTTATTATTTTTTGTAGATAAATTGTTATCTCAAGGCAAGATAATTTCATTAATTTTGTATTTTGGCCTCACGAGTCTGGGGAAAAAAGAATAAATTTTTTTTTAAGGAAAATAATTGTCATTCCATTAAGATAAGACGAGATAATTCGTTATCTCGACTAAAGATAATTTGCTAAACTTCCAATTTTAAACCCAAAAATCCGTGCAAAAAAAATCAGTATTAAATCTTTATCGTTTGTCAAAAAAAAATCATCGCCCCATTAAGAAAACAATTTGACAAAAATTAACATCGAACTTACAAAATCGTTATTTTCCATCATAGTTTTATTTTTTATTTAACAGTTCGGACTTCTAGATACACGATACATTGGTTGATCTTATCAGCCTAAGCACCTGAAGAAAATACCCCCCCCCCCCCCCCCCCCTACCATTTGTTTAGCACTACAGTCAGGAATTAACAATACGATAAATAAAGCAAACAGTTGAGCCAAACGATACAATCAATGTCGAACGATGTAAATTGCACCGTTAAAAATTTATCATTCTCTCGACGAGACAATAAAGATCGTCGATTGATAACACATCCTCTTCGTCTACGATCCAAGATCTCTATCGTTCTCGTGCTCGAATTTGTCGAGAAGTTGTAAAAAAAAAAAAAAATAACGATATTACACCACGATCGAACGGTGTTTGAATTTAGACGTTGCTCGTCGAACCAGGCCTATCTTTATATAACGATATAAATAGATTTTAATGATACACTAGGCCTCGTCATAATGTCTAAAAAGACTGATAATGAGTAAACGTGTCGTAACATCACGCGTGCAACAAATCGATTGAATAAAATAATAATAATATTTTCGATATTCCAATGATGTTCAAAATTAATTGAACAAATTTTATATTTAGATGATGAAAAATATATAACGAAATAATATCTATTAAATTTTTTGAATTAATGATCGGTTAAAAATCGGCAAGATCGTCGATAAATAATTTCAATATTCAAGTAACGTTCAAAATTAATTGAACAAATTTTATGTTTAGATGACGAAAAATATAAAAAGAAATAATTTCGATTAAATTTTTTAAATTAAAGATGTTTTAAAAATCGGCATGATCGTCGATAAATAATTTCAATATTTAAGTAACGTTCAAAATTAATTTAAAAAATTTAATATTTAGTTGATAAAAAATATAAAAAAAATAATTTTTATTAAATTTTTTTAATCTAAAATCGTTTAAAAATCGGCAAGACCGTCGATAAACAATTTCAATATTCAAGTAACTTTCAAAATTAATTGAAAAAATTTTATATTCAAATAATGAAAAATATAAAAGAAATAATTTCGATTAAATTTTTTTAATTAAAGATCTTTTAAAAATCGGCAAGATCGTCGATAAACAATTTCAATATTCAAGTAACTTTCAAAATAAATTGAAAAAATTTTATACTCAAATAATGAAAAATATTAAAAAAATAATTTTGATTAATTCTTTTGAATTAAAGATCGTTAAAAAACCGGTAGTAAAATCATCGATAAAATAATTCAAAGTCGATCAAGGTCGTCTCTCAGTGTCAATTGAGATGCAACGTTTGTCGTCGAACGTTTTTCATGGTATCGTTGCGTCAACAACGAAGAATCGTTTGATCAAATAAGAGGAGTCGATATAGATATAGATATATAAGTATTTATATAAAAATACCGATTGACCGGTATGACGATCGACGTGCTCGAAGATGGTCTCGTTACTCG
Organism: Netelia fuscicornis; assembly: GCA_946811545.1. Lineage (NCBI taxonomy): Eukaryota > Metazoa > Arthropoda > Insecta > Hymenoptera > Ichneumonidae > Netelia > Netelia fuscicornis. Next base: position 2,553,030 of record OX328011.1, on the reverse strand, counting down.
TCCATTAATATTTCGCGTCGGCATTTCGCTTAAAGAAAACGTTCGACTAGCTCGATATCAATTCAGGCCAATTAGACTCGGTATCATAATTGTCACAGTCTTCTCGTTCGCAATGCACGAACAATCGTTAAGCAAACTACGTTTCCTCCACTGCAATCGAGATAAACGATAGCCGACGATTAACAAAAATTATAATTCACGAACGATTAAATATTGTATAATGCAATTAAAAAAAAATTATTTAATTCGATCAGTTTTCAATCAATTTTAAATAATTTTAATAGACAGACATAATTTTGAGGAGAAGTAGATAAAAAAAACTGAAGCGAAGTGTTGTCTGACCAAACGCAGTCTCTTACTACTGGCGACATAGCCATAGGCGCGTGATACAATTATTGATTAAAAGTAATCGAAAAATATATCGTATGATAATATTTTTCATAATTTTATAAAAATAGAATTAAATTGGGAAATTAAAAAAAAATTATTCTTGTCTGACCATTTACGTTCATTTTCTACTGTCGTTATAATTCACGAGATAATTAACGCTGTAACATTAATCCATATTAATTTTCTCGTTGACTAATTACTAATTATATTTACGCGTGAACGACAGCCTCTGTCGCAAATTTGATAAATAGTCGGGTTATGATAAATAGACGATAATAATAATGAAAACATGGAGAGAGGCGATAGCACAGGGGGTAGCGTTCCCGACTCTCACGCAGCGGACCAGGGTTCGATTCCCGTCGATGTCGATAAATTTTTTTCTGTGATTTTTTCTCTGCTCTCGATAGTTCGGAATCCACTTGAAGAAAAACTGTAGCCAATCGCCGGAATGGTTGCTGGAAATGTGCATAAAGGAGGGGAGATGTAAAAAGGCAAAGTTACGACGTACATTGGAATTTGTGCATATAACTTCCTCGAGCGATAGTTATCTATCTTAATTCAAAAACGAAAATCAAAAGTGAAGAAAAGAAAAATCAAGGTCTGAACGTCGTGCGCATGACCATTGGCCATTTTCCAAGAATCGTAGAATCTTATCCGCAATCCACGATATAACTTTCGAGGTTAATCGTTCGACTTATTGTTAGTCTAGTTGGTACAAACGACCTGACGAGTTATCTTTATTTCTCTCTTGTCTATGCCTCCTTTCGCTTCCTGACGCTACAAATCGATTATCTAGTCAACCGTTCGAGAACGAACCGTATATAAAACGCCAGAAGCCTCCTGTGGTGGGGAAAGGAGCGGAGTGGAGGGGGGATGAAACCGATTCTCCGGGGTCGCGATATGCGCATGCGTCCTGACTTCCTTAACCCCACCCCACCCTCCATCGAGTACCAACCCCTTCCTTTCTCATCGAACAATTTCCAACGTAAAATTACCACCAGAGATAATTTTTTTATCATAATAGCTGACATTTATCAAAAATAAATTGTGTCGAGAATAATCACCGTAATTTATTATTATTATAATTTAAAAAAAAACATCTTATAAATAATTATATTTAATAATTTATTGTTATTTATAATTTTGTCAGTTCTTGAGAATGATAATTAATGAAACAGTGGAGAAATATGTTATTTTATTTTCGTATACAGAAATAAAAATTTTCCAGCCTCGTTTATTGGAATTACGTTTGTGGAAAATTGTATTAAATTTTTATTTTTGTTAATTAATTTATAAAATTTATAATGTTTATCAAATAAAAATTTTCTAGCCTCGTTTGAGGAATTACGTTTGTGGAAAATTGTATTAAATTTTTATTTTTATTAATTAATTTATAAAATATATAATATTTATTAAATAACAAATTTTCCAGCCTCGTTTGTGGAAAAGTGTATTAAATTTTTATTTTTATTAATCAATTTATAAAATTTATAATATTTATTAAATAACAAATTTTCCAGCCTCGTTTGTGAAAAATTGTATTAAATTTCTCGCATTTGCAGTGCGACTCGCATTGCAAATGCGAGTCGCACTGGAAACTGCCAACGTTTGAAATCGAATGGCATATATTTTGATACCATTAGGATATGTGGCAACAGCACATATTCTCCTTTAAATTATCCATTTTTAATTGTAATCTCATTCGGATTGTTCATCACATTTTTCCCGAAAACCACAGTACCGTTGCAAAGTCGTGGTGGATTGATGTTTCAACGATTCGATAAAAGAATGAGGTACTCTCATTTTTAATGTTACAACGTGCGGCGGTATCCTGGCAAATTAAGAGAATTCAAGAATTTAGTTACATATTAACAACTTGTTCTTGATTAATAAAAGCAGCAATCGAAATGTACATTTCAGCTTCTCATGGTATTCTCTTTTGAATCGTGAAATTACATACTTGACATTGGTGTTTTTGCTGCTAATATAGCACGTTCCCTTAACCACATATTTTTTTTGTAGTTATGTGCAATATTTTCAAAAACTTTGTTAATTAATTCGCCTGTTATTGCTGTTATTTTAAGAAACTTTGTACGTCGTCGTACGTACTCCAACTGTTTCCTGTCTTGCTTTCTCGTTGCTCGTCCATTTCTGAAGCTCGTAATGTATTTTTCATTTGTGACTGACGGGTATATCTTCCAATCGTTTTCCGATTTAATGTCACGATTAAGTAAATTTATCTGGTCAGCGAATTAAAAAACATATATTGATTAAAAAATCAGAATATAGTTATCAGTATCTATAAAGTCGTGTTCTTCAAATTTGAAGTCTCGAGGATACCTTGTTCGCGAGACATAAATAAAAACATATTTTTCCTAAATTAACACGTACCTTTATGGGTTTCATTGTTTTTTCCGTCTACGAACATTAAATTCACAACCATTGACAAACAGTTTTCGACCAAAATTGCAGAATTAATAAAACAATATCTAAGGAACATTTGTAGAGCTTCATAAAATCGATTAAGTACTCATGAGATTCATAGTAAATTAATTTGTCTCGAATAATAGTAATTTTGGCGAGGTTAAGCATTCGCCGCACCGTCAAAGATGCTGAATTGACTACGCTTGTCACACAAATTTTTGTTTTGACTTACTTGATACCAGATAAACTTCCTTAATTTGACATTTGCTGTCAAATGAATTATGCAATCGATATGTGTAATATCGAGTCGATCGAGTCGTTAAAACAAAAGCGTGTCTTTTATTTCGCATGTCATTTTGGTAGCATACTTTGACAGCTGTCAAATAATCTCTATATATAGATATACATAAATGTTAATTTTGTTTTGCCTCGTACGCGTTTATTTTGGCAATTAAAATTATTCTACTAACGCAGAAACCTTCTCGGGAGTGCGGACTACAATTCACCAAATTTTCATCGCAATCGGACGAATGGTATAGGAGATTACTCGTGACACACAGACAAACAAACATTCTTCCATTTTTATATATAAGATATAATATTTATTAAATAAAAATTTGCCAGCCTCGTTTGTGGAAAATTGTATTAAATTTTTCTTTTTCTTTTCAAATTTTCTTCACAGCCAAGATCCTACTGTTCTACGTCATTTTCTATGGAGTACTGTCGGGCTTTTTTGGAGTGATGCTCGCAGTTTTCTATCAGACCCTCGATCACAACGCACCAAAGTGGCAAATGGACGCTTCGTTGATCGGTAGCAATCCCGGTCTTGGTTTCCGGCCGATGCCACCCGACAGCAACGTCGAGAGCACTCTCATCTGGTACAAGGCAGCCGACAAGGGAAATTATGCTCACTGGGTCAGAGCCCTGGACAAGTTCCTTGCGGGTAAATTTGAGCAAGAATTTTTTGTTTTCTTTTTTTTACAAATATGAAACAAAAAATTGATTCTTATTCTCTCTTCTTTTGGACAGTTTATCGACCACCGGCGCCCGGAGCACCAGTACCAGCTGGTCACGAGCACAGAGTCCAA